>VJMH01005520.1:0-34887 GCA_009835185.1 Aphanomyces stellatus | reverse complement strand
GTCCGGCCGAGTGCACGTCACCAGGTACTGCAAACTCCCGACGAGTTCGCGGTACGGCAAGTTCAGCGCATTCACTTCGCTTGGATTCAGCTTGCTTGGCTTGAGGACTTGACCGATCACCTTTGGTGAAATGAGTTTTCATTACCTTATTAAGCGAGCAAAGGCTCTAAACTAACTAATCTACCTCGTACTGCATAAATAATGAGCTGGTTACAGCGAGCGAGGGCATCCGATCACCTTTGGTGTAGAGACGGGGTTGCAATCAACCATGTTGAACTTGTCCAACAGCACTTCAACGTATCCTTGTTGCGACATCGTGACAACGTTGCCCTTGACGTCCACTTGGATACCGAGGATCGACTTGAGTTGTCCCAGGTCTGTCATCTCAGCGTTGCTTCAGTTCGTCGCAGGTCTTCTCGATGTCATCGTTGTTGTTGCCGGTGATCGTGATGTCGTCGACGTAGACAGTCAAAAGCACCATTGATTCTCCCACTCTTTTGATGTAGAGACATACTTCCTTGACGCAACGCTCGAAGCCGATGCCAACGAGGAATTGATGCAGCGTGAGGTACCAGCATCTTGGGGCTTGCTTGAGACCATAGATCGCCTTCTGGACGACATAGTTGGGCGGCTGGGCCATGTTGATTTCGGTGTCGTCGTCGAGGCTGACGTTGAGAGAGGCGGTCTTGACATCCATTTGACGAATTTTCCAGCTGTTGCACGCGACCAGAAACAGGACGAGACGTAATGTGTTGTAACGTAGGACTGGCGCAAAGATTTCAAGGGAATCGAGACCGTATCGTTGAAGGAAACTCTTGATGACGAGTCGAGCCTTGTACTTAGTAAAGCGACCGGCAGCATCAAACTTGTTACGCCACAGCCACTTGCACGCAAGAGCCTTGTGTCCAGGAGGGAGATCATGTGCCGTTGTTGAGTAACGTGTTGTACTCATCTTGAGTTGCATCCAGCCAGGCTTGCTTATTTTGACTGGCTTCTATGTCCGCAAACGATTGCGGCGTGTCTTTGATAACGTCAACGATGATGGCCGCCTGAGAGGGCTTCGAGTCCCGTAGGATTTTCGAACTCGACCTCGGAGTCGCTTGAGTCTTGGTCGCTCGATATGGCACCTTCATCTTGTTCGGGGTCTGAAACATGACCTTGGTCGCTTTGGTTCGTCGAGATTGGACTTTCGGCGGCCTTGGTGGACGCTCTCACTGAATCTTGGGACACTTGTTCACGTGGAATGATGGTGGTACTCGTCAACTCGACATCATCTGTATCTTCATATTCTTGAAGTTGATGAGTTGTCACTTGGTCGTTGAACTGTACTTTCTTCTCGTCGGCTCGTACAAAGTCTTCCGTAAACTTAACCGAACGGCAGTCAAAGAGTTGGCCAGAATCGCAGTCGCGTACCACATGCTTGGAGCATGCATCGGACCTTGTTCATGACCGTATAGTTGGACTCGGCGACGAAGTTTTCTTCGGGAGAGTATGGATTCGTGTACAATTGTTGAATCCCGATCCCACTGCAGTATGCGTAGAGTTCCTTGGACATGTATTCTTACGCGTTGTCAGTCATGATGGTCTTCAACTTGTAGTCGTGCTGTCTCTCGCTGAAGACGTGGAATTTCTTGAGATTTGCCAGAGATTCCGACTTGGACGCAGCAGAAACAGCCATTTGTAACGCGTGCCTTCATCCACGTACAGTTCGTAATGCATCTTGCCACCAAATGTTAGGGTAGTAATCGGTCCACCCTTGTCGATGTGCACGCGCTCCAGTGGGACTTGGGTGCGGTACGGCTTGGTGTTCTCGTAGCTCAAGCGACGGGCCTTGGCCACTTCCCCATCACGCCGTCGCGGGCCGCTTGCTTGTTCGCACCAAAGTTGAGATGGGCCAGACGCAGGTGCCACTGAACCAGCAAATTCTTCAATGAACCACTCTTGGCGGGCATTGTACCACCGAGGTCGAGCGACGGCAGACAGGAACATGACCTTCAGGAGGTGTCGCTTTGACTTGCACGAACGGCGCTTGATCTTCTCGCCAGGCACGCCGTAGATCACCTTCTTTTCGCGTGTCATGAAGAACCATTTCTCATCGACATGTACAGTGTCGTACATGTCGTCAAAGTACTTGGTGCCTTAAATGTCCTTGACGCGATCCAGAGCCCACTTCAAACGCGCAACCTTGTTCGATTCCGTGAAGGTTGGCTTCAGATAGCTTGAGTACTTTGCTGTCACACCCTTGTAGTAGTAGTGCAGGGTGTACTGTGGTATCTTGATCGCATGCGCCAGAGACCGAAAGCAGTAGCGCCGCGCTTGTGGGACGGCAAGGATGCGTGCTTGGACATCTGCGGCAGAGTGTTTCGGCTTCCTTCCGCTACGACCTTTCTTCCTTGAAGCGACGTCCTGGGACACTATTTTGGCACCTGTGAAGTCGACGGTGGCCCGCGATCAGATACGACGAACCGTGTCCTTGGAGTATCCAAACTTCTTCGTCACCATGGCGGCTTGTCCCTTCTTGAGCCGTCCTGGCGCTTTCGTCACCAGGAGGAGGTGCTGAACGATGTCAAGCACTCTGTCGCTGTGAGATTCTTCTTCTTCGTGCCCATGAGCATATTTGAAAGTGGAGTGAGTGGTGGGGGACTGGAGAGTCTGTGGTCGATCAGGAGGGCGCCACAAAGTTGGCGCCAAGATTTAACCGGATAAACCGTTCGTTAACCGGATATGTGCGTGTAGGTACCGGAGGGTAAAAAATATAAGCAGAAATATATTTGCAATTTGTATTTATACTTTCAAAGTGTTTTGCATGTTATTTTGTTTGTCCAATTGCTGTCTTTTGGTTGCCCACATTCTCGGGATTCATGGGTGTGCTTTTTTCGTCGAAATTGTTTCTGGTTGAAGAAAAAACTCAAAAATTCAAAACAGCAGCACTTTTCTTGGATGGAGGTAGTACCTCCATTCTCGTCTTGACTCAAGCATCTCGGCCTGTCGGCGGCGCGCAAAAATTCTGTTCTGTCGCTTGGGATGGTGTTTTTGTGAAGTGGTTGCTCAGGATTGGCTACAAATTCTACTAGCTCAAGCGTTGATTGGTGGAATTGGACTATTCGCACAAACATAAAATATCGAAGAAATTCAATACACATACTGAAGGCAAGGTATTTTGTTGCCACGTTTCAAACGTTGGATTTGAATTTTCAAACAGATGGGGTTTTCAAAAATTTGTTTTTATTGTAACATGACTTAGTTTTAATATATTGAATAAAAAAGCATGATAAAAATACTTCGTGCAAAACAAAAAATTACCGCCCTGTATGGCGTTCCATTCTCACTTTGCCAACCAACCGGTATCCCGCCCAAGATGAGCAGCAAGGATGACATGAACGACGACGAAATCCGCGAACAAGATCGCTTCCTTCCCACGGCCAACATCTCTCGCATCATGAAGGTCTCCCTCCCTAACACGGCCAAGATCGCTAAGGACGGCAAAGAAACCGTCCAGGAATGCGTATCGGAATTCATTTCGTTCATCACTTCCGAAGCCAGCGACAAGTGCCAGCAAGAGAAGCGTAAGACGATCAACGGCGACGACATCATCTGGGCCATGAGCACATTGGGTTTCGATTCGTACGTGGAACCGCTCAAGTTGTACCTCCAGAAGTACCGGGAGAGCGTGAAGGTTGAAAAGTCGGACAAGAAGGACAACGTTGGGTCGTTTGGTGCGTCCTCGTAGGCCGACGATCGCAGGATCGACAGACACTACTTGTTCCTCTCCTGTAGATATTCATCGCTAATTATGTATCTCTAAATATCCCCCTGTCGTCGTTGTCGCCTCAGTCAAACAGCGCGAGCATGTGCGTCCGGCGTGTGCCTTTCAGCGTCGCCGCGCAGTCGATGGGGCGGTCGCCGTACACGTCCCGCTGTGTCTTGGTCGCTCCATGCGCAAGCAGGATCTTGGCGCTCGCGACATGCGAGCGGATGACGGCGACGTGGAGCGGCGACCACAGATGCGTCGGTTCGACGGCGTTGACGGCCGCCCCTTTCTGGAGGAGGAATTTCAAAATGTCCCCATGGCCTTGGGACGCGGCCCAGTGCAAGCCGTTCCAGCCATGCTATGCCAAGCATGAACATGCATACATGCCGGGGATCATCTACTTGGTCGCAAGCATGGACGTCGCTGTCACCTCCGTTGAGCAGGTCTCGGATCTTGCCCATGTTGCCGCGGTACACGGCAATGAGAAAGGCGCGGTGTTGCTTGTCTGTGGAGGGTGACGTTCGCTCGAGGGTGTCGGTCATGCTTTGATTGTCTTCGTCCTCGCCGACGACTGGCTTGGTCTTTTTCGTCTTGGATAATGCATTGTCGTAGTCGTCGTCGTCATTGGCATATGCCTGCATATGGAACCATGAATGGGACGACAGGTGATGGCACGTTCCATACGTCCGAGTAGGTAGGGGACGGTGGGTCCGCGACGGGTGTTGGTTTCTTGGGAAGCACTGCGGCCGCACATGCTTTGAGTACGGCGGCTGTGGTGGCTGCCTTTTTGTCGTTGGCTGCTGCTTTGACTTCGGTCGCGGCCGAGACAAGCGCGGCGTGGACACGCATCGGGTCAGCACTCAGCTCCACGGCTTGGATTTCCTTCTTGACCTGTTGCACCGCTTGGCCCAATGCCGCCGCCGCCTGCTTGTTGTGTTCATCCTTGACGGCCGTCGAGGATTCCTTCAAGGCTGCCGAGATTTCCGCCCTTGTTTCCTGCTCAACCGTCTTGGCCACCTCGACGAGGCTTGCACGCTTGCCAAAACCAGAGGTCGGGTCACTCCGCAACGTCTCGGCCACCGCGACAAGGTGTTTTGATTCGGAGGACGCGGTGCTCGCGACGGCCTCGACCAACGATTTGCGACTGCTCGCCTTGCCTTCCTGGAGCGCTACGCTTTGCAGTGTCGGTGCTTTGGTCGCCTCCGCCACGGCAACGAGTGACACGGCGTGCGGCGTTGGCGTCTCGGTGGTCTTTCCTTCCTTGGCAATGTCCATGAGCGAAGGCTTTGAGACGTCGCCACCCTGCTTGGAAGTCCCAAGCTTGTCGTTGGCAGCCACACTGACCAGCGTTGACGGCCGGGTCGGTTCGCTGGGTTCGGCCGCACTCGCTTCGCTTGTTTTTGCGACATGTGCTGCCAATGAACTGCTCTTGTCGACAGTGTTCTGGGTGGCAAATGCCGCCAAGGAAGAAGACGCTGCTGGTGTCGTCATGCTGTCGTCCTCCAAAGATGCAAAACGGTTTCAACCCCTTGGCCAATCGGTTTCGCAAACGAGTCACCGCGTCCCCGTTCGCTCTGCCGCCGTGACATGTGGGCTTCATATGCCGCATCAGTCGCATGTGCCTTCACCCACACAATCAACATGGCCGCACATTGCGTTGATCCACCCACCGCTCTCCCAGCAGCACCCTGCCTCGAAAGATGGCGGCGCTGTCTTGCTCATGCAGGCTGCTTGACTGTGGTATGTCTGTCGATGGTGTTCTTCATTGATCGGCCTCATCCATGGCGCATGTCCTGTGAACTTGGCCGCGCAGGCTCGGCCGGCGCCACTGGATGTGGCTGGTCGGATGTCAATTGCATCCTTTCCAGCTCAAGCTGCAGCCAATCAGCGACGCGGTTCAAAAGATCCATGTGGGTGCAATATAAAAGACAATCGCACTCCTTCACTTGATGTTTGTATGGATTGAATCTCCGCGATGATAAAAATACCACCTGCCCAAGGGGGCCACTCAAATCCTTCCCTAACCGCAGCCAACCAGATGCAGTCCTTCATGCGGCGGTGCTTCCGTCAGTTGAAGGCGCCCGCAGCCCTTCATTTCTCAAAAGTCCGTCCAAGAAGTACCATGTCGGGCACCAAGTGGTTCAGCGAAACGGAAGCGATGTGGCCTGGCCAAAAGTTCTGCTTGGCGCAGGAAGAAATCTTGTACCAAGGCAAGTCGGACTTCCAAGACGTGCTCGTCTTCAAGTCGCAAACGTACGGCAACGTCTTGGTCTTGGACGGTGTGATCCAGTGCACGGAGCGCGATGAATTCTCGTACCAAGAAATGATCTCGCACTTGCCCCTCTACTCGCACGCGAACCCCAAGTCGGTCTTGATTGTCGGCGGCGGCGACGGCGGTGTCGCGCGCGAAGTCGCCAAGCACGCCGGCGTCGAAAAGATCGTCATGTGCGAAATCGACCCCAAGGTCACTGAAGTCTCGCGCGTCTACCTCCCCAAGATGGCGCAAGCGCTCAACGACCCCCGCTTGACGCTCCTCTTCCAAGATGCCGCCGAGTTTCTCCGCTCGGGCGAATGCGGCAAGTTCGACGTGATCATCGTCGACTCGTCGGATCCGGTTGGCCCCGCCGAAGTGCTCTTCCGCTCGGAATTCTACGAAAACATGAAGAAGGCGCTCAACCCGAACGGCATTGTCTGCACCCAAGGCGAATGCTTGTGGTTGCACTTGGACTTGATCGCCGACGTCCTCGGCCGCGTCGGGGCCTTCTTCCCCACCGTCCAATACGCGTACACGACGATTCCGTCGTACCCGTCGGGCCAAATTGGCTTTGTCTTGTGCTCGTTGGACGATTCGGTCGATGCTTTGAACAAGCCCAAGCGCATCGTCGACGCCAAGACCGCCGAAGGCCTCCAATACTACAGCTCCAAGCTCCACGAAGCTGCCTTCGTCTTGCCTGCCTTTGCCGAAAAGAAGGTCGGCCCCGTGCGCAAGTCCAAGCGCTCGGCTGCCTAAGGCGCCTTGACTGGTACACTTTTGTAATGCTATTCAATGAACGTCCTTTATCTACTTGAACCGTGACACCAAAAATGGCACACAGGAACAACAAGTACCTTCGCTCAACCACGCAGGAGGACCCAATGGGAGTGATGGATCGAGGCGATGCTGCCTGCCGACCCTGTCATTCAGTGATCCGAGGCATCTAAAACCGAGGAACTCGTCGAAAATAGATTGCATACAGCAGGGCAAACGGATACGACATGGCAGTGCACAACCTTCATCTCGATGCAGGGACGTCAACGCATTGTGCCATCAGTTTACCACAAAAACGCCAGGCGTCGATGAACAAGCGCGTGAGACTTGGGAGAATGTGGGTTGAGATATCGATGCATCATGACGGGAGCGCTCTGGATGGGCTAGTGAGCTGCATGGTGACGCAAGCTTTGATCCGTTTATGAGACGTCAATCTGCCTTGTTTCGATGGAAGTGCATCAATCTCCTGAGCTGCGATGTCAACCTCCATTAGAGCAGTCGAAATGAAAATGACGGGGCTTCATGATTTTATTCTTTTCGAGTGTGAGAACATGGGGCAATTTTATTAAAGCCGAGTAATTTCATACAAATAAGAGGTGTATATCAGTGGAGATTAAAATATTTCGCCAGATCTTGGTTTTCACCCGCGGAAGATTTAAATTTGCCACACCATCATCATGCACAGCATGAAGGACGAAGACGTGTTGGAAGACATTGACTTTGACGACCTTGATGATCACCTGGAGCAGTTCCAGCAAGACGACTTCATCAAAGAAGCGCTCGCGAAGGGTGTGGACCTCCGCCAGTACGCGCAGCAGATCGATCGTGAACTCCGCGACGTCGAAATGGAGTCAATCACACAATACGTTGCGAAATCGGCCGACATCGTTGACCTGTACAACCAAGTTCAAGCGTGCGACGACATCCTCGCGCGGATGCAGGAGATGCTCCTGGGCTTCCAAGCCGATCTCGGTGGCGTCTCAGACGAAATCCGCAACTTGCAGAACGAATCCATGGAGATGAACGTAAAGCTCAAGAATCGCCGCGAGGCCGAAGAAAAACTGCGGCTCTTCCTCGACCAGGTGCGCCGCCCACCGAATCGTTTCCTCTCATGTCATGCATAGGTCTACATCCCCCCGACCCTGATCGAAGGCATCGACGACGGCGACGTGAACGACGCGTATGTGTCGTACCTCATGATCCTCAACAGCAAGCTCGCGTACGCCAAGCTGGAACAACCGGCGCCAACGTCGCTCGGGGTCACGCCCGTGCAAGTCCGCGCCGTGCAGCAGGTCGACGCCGACCTCGAGAAACTCAAACTGCGCGCATGTTCCCAGGTACATCCTCCTCCTTGATCGTGCGATCATTTGGACACTCGAGAGTAGATTCGCGAATGGCTCCACGGCCGCATCAACGACTTGAAGAAACCCAAAACGAACGTTCAAATGGTGCAGCAGTCGACGCTGCTCAAGATGAAGTACGTGCTCGCGTTCTTGAACGACCAGGCGCCGCACTTGGCCAACGAATTCCGCGACACGTATGCCGAGACGATGAGTCGCATCTTGGTCGGCGTCTTCAAGGCGTACCACACGGGTCTCATGCGCTTTGTCGAAGAAAGCGCGAGTCGGACGGACGTGATTGCCGTCGAAGAAGCGAGTCTCAAGTCGCTCTTCAGTTCGCGCGTCAACGCCAAGCAGACCAATGCGTTTGCGATGGGCGAGCGCGACAAGCTCCTCGAGCAGCCCCTGGCGCCGCCCATCCTCGTGCACATGGCGCAGGCCGAGTCGCTCAAATGCCCGTACGAAGTTGTCTTTCGATCGACGCAGATCCACCTTGTGAACGCTGCGACGGCCGAATACCTCTTCCTCTTGGACTTTTTCAAGGCGACCGAAGGCCACAACCCCGTCCGTCTCCGTGAACTCTTTCTCCGCGTCTTTGCCAAGACACTCAGCCTCGGACTGGAGCAACTGGAAAACTACCTCTGCACGTGCTACGACGCGATCGGCCTCCTTCTCATGATCCGCCTCACGCTCGCCCACCACCAAGTCATGGCACAACGCCGGATCCCCGTGCTTGACACGTACCTCGATCGCATCTTGCTGCTCCTCTGGCCCCGTGTCCACACAATCCTCGACCTCAATGTTCAAAGCGTCAAGCAAGCCAAGCCCAAGAAGCTCGGCAACGTTGAGCTCCATCCGCATTATGTGACGCGCCGATACGCCGAGTTTGTCGCTTCACTCCTTGGGTTGATCCCCGAAAGCCACGACGGTGAGACCGTCTACACGGCCATGGCGGCACTGCGCGAAGCCCTCGTCGAGTTGCTGGGGAAATTGGCCGAGGGACACAAGACGGCCAAGGACAAGAGTGTCTTTTTGATCAACAACTTTGACCTTGTCGTCTCAGTCGTCCAGGAACGCAAGATCACGTCGGACGAGACGGCGAAATTCGACGACTTGCTCGTGCAGCAGCGGGAAAAATTTGTCGAAGAAGAGTTGCTCTGCTGGTACGGGTCGCTCATTCTCTTTGTGCAGCAGACCGAGGCCAAGAAACCCGAGTCGCTCGACCCGTCCAAAGTCGAAAAAATTGTCAAGGAATTCAACGCGCATTGGAAGGCCGGCATCGAAAAGATGAACGCCAACATCATGAAGTACTTTTCCAACTTTCGCAACGGGATGGAAATTCTCAAGCAAGTGCTGACGCAACTTCTGCTCTACTACACGCGGTTCATCGACCTCGTCAAGAAAGGGTGGGCGCGGCCGCCGAGCTTTTCGAATGACATTGTCACGACCCAAGAGATCCTCTACGAAATTAAAAAGTACAGCCGCTCGTTCTAAGGCCGACGATATGAAAATCAACGAGGACCCAATCTCGTTTTGCTTTGCTTCCCGTGGATTCATCCTTGCACCGATCGATGCCGTCGTTGACGCGTTGGTCATTTCATCCGTCATCTGGTTGATCTTGCAACAGAAGAGCATTCCCAATCGAACATACGAGCCAGTCGTCTTTTGTCGATGGCATTTGGTTGAATTCATTTTCGAACGATGTTGGAGGAGTGGATTGGTCAGCCCAACTTTGGTCCTGAAAGCCAACAGGCAATCTGCCTGGACAGAGCTGTCGCAACTTCATTACAACGAAGGGAGCCGCGTCCTCCCCGCCCTCGCGCCGATTTCCACACTACTAACGCTGCTGACACCGCCCTTTTCGTCAACACAATGCAATGCAAAGGCGATGGGGCGTCCCGGCATCCATCATATGCAGCCAAGAGGAAGCTTTTGCCATACGATTGATTACGCCTCTTCCAATGCTTCCTCCTTCTCCAAGATCGCATCGCTCAGTTTCACGAGGTATTGCAGCTCTACCGTAAGCTTCTTGGATGCCTCGAAATCTTCGTGCGTGTCCAATGCTTCCGTGAGTTGCTTGATGCAGCGGTTGATCTGCTTGGCGTTCTCCGTCTTGTGTGGGATCAATCCCTCGACCGTCGTGCATTCCTCTACCGCTTCCCTACGACCATCATCCCATCGTGATGTGTTTCTGGACGAATATGCAGAAACACTTGTCTACCTCGCTTCCATGATCTCCATCAACACGGCGGGGTCGACAAACGTCGAATTCTCGCCCAACGCGTCGATACCATGCAAATGGAGCTAGGCACAGTCAACGCATGATCAAAGGATGCAAGCATACCATATAATTCGCGCGGCTCGTCGGCGCCTTCAAGAGATTGTACGCTTGGTTCACCAGCGCGGAATTCACAATCGACATTTCCTTCTCCGTCTACACCCCATCATCACCCTCCGCATCCTCGACGTCAATGAACAATGTCAACCTGCGACTTGGAGCCATATAGGTCGGGATGCATTTTCTTTTGCAGCGCCCAGTAGAGCTTTTCGACTTTCTTTGCATTGATTTCAAACGATTCCGGACTATATGAGACAGATTAGACTCGGGGGAAGTGGAGGTGTCGTACATGCCAAAGATCTTGAAGTAGTTGCACGCACCCTCGGCCTGCAGCGGCTGAATATGACTGCACTTGGCGCAGAAAAACTCGCAGCAACCCGTTTCCGAGCCGCACTTCCAACATGTCTCTAGAGAGAGGTAGGACACGCGTGAGATTCACATCACCATGCCACGAGACGCGTCGTACTCTTCTCCATCGGCGCATGTGCGCTACACGGCGCACCGCTGTGGCGTCTCAAGGCGCCAGACCGGCCTTGAACTGCCCGCCGCACCGCGACTCCGACGAAGGCCCGTCGCAACATTTTCCAGAATCGCGAGATTGATCGCCGGCGATTGGCGAACGATATCATGGGCCCCCCTATAATTAAATAGTTGATTTTGAAATTGATTTACAAACTCGTATATATTATTTTCATTCGACTTGACGGGGTACCCTCAAAATTTGGATTCCGTCATCGCTGTCGCCGCACTGCTGACATGGGGAACGCCGCGAGTGAAGGATCCGCCGCTGGTGCCGCGTCGCCGTTCGATCCCGCGCAGACGGCGGCACTGGACAGGATCGTGAGCGAGCAGTCGTACATGATGAGCGACGACACGTGGTCGACCTTCTTCACGATCCACCAGCCCCTCGTCGACATGCCGCCAGACGCGCTGCAACCTTTTCTGCGGCCGTATGCCCACAATATATGTCCGTCGCGCACCGCCTTCTCTTCCATGACTTATGCATGCCTCAGCTAGGAACACCACGCGGAGCGGCAACTTCCGCATGCTCGTGCGCCATTTGACGCGCTGTGTTCAACACGTGGCGCGCTCGTCGTCGTCAAAGGCGTCCGCCGGCGATGCCGCGGCCGCGGCGCCATCCACAACCAAGGTCCTCGCGACAGACTTGTCGCGCATCACAAATGTGCTGCTCGTCGTGCGGTACCTCTGCAAAGACGCGATCGCGATCTCGTCGTCCGACTTGATGACGCTCATCAATACCCCCGGCACCGTCACCAAGGACGCCGTGCTGTCGTCGTCGTCCTTTGGTAGAGTGCATCTACTTTGCATCACTCTCTCTCTCTCTCATCATGCTGCAGAACGACGACAGAGCACGTCCGCTCGCCGAGAGGACCCGATCAACGGTACGTCGCCGGCGGCCGTTGTCGTCGTCGTCCTTCATGTCCATGGTAGACGACATTGCGTTTGACTTTCTCGATGCGATTCTCTCCATCCTTGTCGACGCCCCCACGTACCATCGACCGCCGCATGAGGTCGACATCTCATCTGTGCATTTGTAGCGACGACACATACGACCTCTACGTCGAATGTCTCAACCTCGTCGTCATCCTCGTGTCTACTTCGTCATCCTTCCTCGCCTTCTTCATGACCCACGCCGCGCGGAAAGAGCGCGGTCGATCGGCGTTTTGGGCCACTTCACTCGTCAAGCGACTCCTTGTCTCGTACTTGGACCAAGTCGTGGCCCCGCGCCTGGACGCCGCGTCCGCCGTTGCCGCCGCCGCCCTTCTTCCCAGTCCATTATCTTTGTCTCCTTTGTTGTGTTGATGCAAGTTGTAGCGCCCAAGACATCGTGGAACGTCGTTGACTTTTTCACCGACACGACCGTCTACCCGCTGGCCGATCGTTCCATCCTCCTCCTCAATCTCCTCGTCTCCCATGGGTACACTACTTTGATAATCATCTTTGGATTGACGCGCGTGTGTAGGTCGACACCAAATCCATTCCGAGACGCGCTGGCTGGTTTGGCAGACCGCGACGAATCGAGTGCCGCCCACGGCCTTCCATTCTCGCAGTTGGCGGCAGTCATGGGCAGGTGGTCCCATGTGACCATGATGTGTATGAGGTCGAGTGATGTTGTATTAGACACATGGCGTCTGAAATCAACCTCGTCTTGCTCTACCATTGCCTCCTCGTGAACCCAACCTTCCGCGACGCCCTCTGCCGTCCCCTGGACGTTGAGCATTTCATCCTCCCGTTGCTCGAAGCCTTTTACGACGCCTGTGGGACGTCTACTGCCGACGCGTCGGACGACGACCTCCGCGCGCTCTACGTGTATCTCATCGTCTTGCTTCGACTTACGGAAAACCCAATCGTCGTTCAAACGCTCCATCAGACCCAGGTCAACTTGAACTTGAAATGCAATGCGACTGCTGACAAGGAGCGTTTGTAGGTCGACGAACCGCTCGTGTGGTATTCCGATCGGTATCTCTGCGACCTCTCGGCAGGCAGCGTCGTCCTCCTCCTTCTCACGCGCATGATCAAAGTCAACTTGACCATCTATCGAGACCCACATGTGCACACGCTTGCCTTTGGAGTCCTGTGGAACCTCATGCAATTCGCCAAACACTTGCATCCGGCGGCGACGCAAAGTCTACTCAAGCTCCTCGCGCATGCTGTCAAGAAGGAACACGCCGCGCGGGAGCAGGCAGCATCTGCCTTGGACGACAACCGACGGCACGAGGTACATCATGTAGAAGGTAGCACAGATGGATCACACATGTGGGTGCTGGTAGCGCCTCGACGAAACGACGGCGTATCTCGATTGCATGGCGCTGGTGCTCGAAGCCATTGAACTCGGAAGCGCACCTCGGCACGTGGCACACAACGCCCAACTGGTACGTGTCGTAGGGTTGTACATTCAAAGACGATGTGTTAGATGTATTCGCTCCTCCATGCAAGTGCCGTCCTCGAAACACTCAAGGACCACCCAGATGAAGCGTTCCAGAACCATTCTGCCCACCGCCACGTGCAAGGCGTGGTCGCGTATTTTAAAGCGATCGTCGACCAAGAGGAGCGCGCGGGCGGCGGCGATCTCTTGAGCGTCGAACACGTCCTCGAACACATTCAACGCGGGTGCAAAGAACTCGCGCATTCGGTAGACACGAGAGGCAGGACGAGACGACTGAGGTTCTGCTCTAGGCAACGCAGCCACCCGACCAGCCAGCCATGTATTATTGCTACGAAGAAAACGACACCCAAGCGTCTTCGTTCTTTGCGACGTATCTGCGGCGCCTCGTAGCGGACTACACGAGTGATCTCTCGTGGACATAACTAAGTGATTGTAATCCATCGGAGTCCCACGCGACAGAATTCGGTGATTTCATGCGAGTACCGTGAACGCGACCATCCACGCATGGAACGTGATCTGACCAACCCCCCGAAGGTGTTTCCGGCATCATTGACGATGGACACTCTTGACAAGTATGGCCGAGAGCGTGTTGAGAACTTTGCCTTAGTAATTGCGAACGCCTTTCCAGGGCATTTCTTGCAGCACTTCGTACATGCGACTGAACAACATTTTCACTGTTTATGAACGGAACACAAATAACTATGTGGGGAGGCTAGAGGTCCAACAATTGCTCAAGTTTGCTGCACCGCTTCGGTCTTGTCAAGTTTGAGTTGGATTTCGTCAGAAGTCAAGACGGGCTCGACGGGAAGGGACATTGTGCTCTTGCGCGCAACGCTTTTGCGCACCTTGGTCAGGATTAGATTGACGTGTTTCTGCTTGGTAAGCTGGCTCATGGCGTCTTGGGCCTTCTTTTTCACTTGGATAATCATGAGCTTCCCGAACGCAACGACAAAGAGGCAATTGGCTGTGATGATGAAAATCTAGAGTCGATCGTGAACCAAGCGAATACGATAGTTACGAACCCCAAACACGACGCGGGTCGACGGCGCAAACGAGGGTTCGAGGAGGTAGAGGCCACAGTAAAGCGTAAAGAGACATGCGAGGAGCGACTTCATTTCGAGGCCATTGACACAATCTTCCTCGTATGGATTCGACAACACGTGACCAAAGAGCGCGGCAAAGACGAGGCCCGTGGCGCCGAGTGCTTGCGGTGCACTTCCCCACGACTTGAGGAAGACAGAGATGAACGACACGAGCACCTTGCGCATCATGATCCAAATCTCCCAAAAGTAATACTCGAGCTTGTAGCTACAGAAAGCAATCATGTCAATATGGGATGACTGGTGTACCCGTCGTAGAGGAACCCAAACTGTAGCTTGGTGCGGGGGAGGTCGAGCTCATGGCGCCGGGCGTGCAACACACGAAAGGCAAAGAACGGAATGCCGAGGGTGTAGATGATCATGCCAGGAAGACCCACGAGAAGCATCCATTTCCAATGGGACGACGTGTAGCACTGGACGTCCAGATCCGGGTTGAGGTAGTAGAGACGATCGCCGATGCCATCGTAGCCCAGTTCAGTGCACGTGTAGAGTTGAAATATTTGGTTGGTCAGGCCCGGATGGACGAGAAACATGAGCACAATGATGGAGAGGATCGACTTGTCTTTCATTTCTTCTTTCGTCGCTTGGAGAAACGCGTCTTTGACAACCGAGAGTGGCTGCGGCCCCTCGTCCAAGTTGCTTCGTTTGCGGATCCCATCGAGTACGATTTCACTCGGTGCCTCTTTGAGCTCGGCCAGGATGGCCTCGATCTCGTCGTCCTCGACAAACACGTCGGCGCCTGTGCCCCGTCCAAGGACAGCATTGAGTGACGCGCCCCATTCGCGCTGTCGATGGCGCCGCTCGACGAGACGGTACCGCAGTCGCCAAAAGAGGACGGGAAATATGACGGCGCAGAGAGGGAGACTCATAAAGACGATGAGCTGGGCATAATAATCACTCAGGTCTCCAAGTGGATTGTGGGTCGCAGTCGTCTTGTAGTAGTCCATGAGGCACTGAATCGAAATGAGTTTGTCGCCAGGATTCGACACTTGGCTTTGGCTGTCAAACATGGCCTTGACTTCCCGTGGCCAGTCGACGTTGAATGAACCAGCCAAACCCACGAGCTGCATGTACGACGTGAATATCTTGGACAAAATCGAGTACAAATCCGCTTTGGCTTTGGATTTGTTGATGGTCATGATGATCAAAACGACGGCGACAGCGGCAACGCCAAAGATGCCCAACACCAAGACGGCCACAGTTAGTGTGTAGTTTTTGGGGCAGCCCACACATGCTGTTTTCCCACTTCGGGTGTACCTGTCGACTCGTGTGATATATTAGTGCAAGAAGGGACAAGTTTACCCATTGGCACATTGAAAGCAAAGGTTGCCCGTGTAGCCAGGCTTGCACGATTCGGTTCCACGCTGGTAAATGTCGACGGTACCTACGTCGCACCATCTCTCTGTGTATCACATAGACTCATTTGTACCTGTCGTGGGAAGCGAGGTACTCCCTGGCCCCGTCACAAAGAGTTGGTACTGATTTGACCCGACTGGTTGGACGATACTCTTGACGGTCAGCGTTTGACCCATGATAAACAGCGTTTGGTTGGGTTGGTAGTTGTCGGCCACGGAATTCAACGTCAAAATCGTCGCTTCGTCAGGGCCATGCAGCCGAACGGTCGCCGCGGCCCCACCTTTCGAGTACCCGTTGCACGATACATCGAGGCATTGGGGCAGTTTGCACAGGTCGTAAGGATACCGCGGGTCGGCGCAAATGCCCGTGGAATCGGGAAAGCGCCAGTAGCCATCCAGGGCATCGATGGCATCACCGCCGCCGCAGACCGCCCCCACGGGGCAAGCGTGGCAGACGTTGTCGCTGATGTTCCAGCTAAATTGACCAAATGGACAGCGGACGCATTGAGGCACGCCGATGGGTGTGACTTCGCCGCGCATGCATTGTCGAATGTGCAAATCCACAGTGTCGAGTGCCGTCATGCCATTGGCTGTCACAGCGAGCGTCGCGTTGTGCCCTAGAGATCCGAATGGGAATTGAGTGTGCCTGCATCTTGTACCTGGCATTTGTTGGACCCCCGCGGCGCTGAAATTGCACACGCCACTCGCGGCTTTGACCTTGGACGTCCCCGTCACAAACGCGCCGTCCGTGTCGCTGGCCAACGTCACTTCAAGTGCGTTCTCTGTCGTGACTGTTTGCATATATTGGTCCTGAACCCAACACATTGTGAGCGACACATAATGCAAGACGAGGTCTCGTACCACAACATTGACCAAGAAGACCCCCGAGAAGGTCTGGGCGCTGGCTTCGCCCCACTCCCGTCCTGGCGTGACGGCTGGCGGCGTGTAGTTGACACTGAGGGCCACGGGCACGGATGCGAAATTGGGACCGTACAACGCAGAGTTGTTGGTGTAGTTTTGACTCGTGAGGCCCCGTGGTTCGAGCGTACCTTGCCAAAAGATCGCACCGCCGCCCCCCGCCGTTGCATTATTCTCGACATACAACGTGCGAATGAGCGTCACGTTGGTCGTGTCAAAGTACAGCGCACCCCCCGCGCCAGCCACATTGGCGTGGAACGTGTCATCGAGGAAGAGTAAAGTCGGGCTCGTGCCAGACGTGAGCCCCGAGACCGTGACGAAGACCGCGCCGCCCGTTTGGTCCCCAGCGCTATTCCCATGGAACGACGAGTGGGCAATGCTGGACGACTGGAGAAAGTGGTCGATCGCGATGGCTCCACCCGCCTGAATGGTTGTGCTGCTGGCATCACTCATGGCCGCATTGTTGGCAAATTCGCAGCTCTCGACCATGAGTGTCGTGACTTGGGTGAGACTCATGGCCCCGCCTTGGACCGCAACGTTCTTGGAGAACGTCGTGAGGAGGAAATGCACGGCGTTGTTCGAGATGCACGTGGCCCCGCCCGCGACGACGGCCCTGTTGCTCTCAAAGACGGTGTTGTGGACCCACACGTCGCTCAAGTCGGTGTAGACGCCACCGCCGTTGTTGGCCGCGACGCAGTGGGCGACACGCGACGAGTCCAAGTTGAGCGTCGACGACGACACGTAGAGACTGCCGCCGTTCAGTGCCGTGTTGGCCGTGAGGGTGGACTTGATGACTGTGATCGTGCTCGCAAAGCCATAGGCCGCCCCACCATAGTTGTTCGCGCGGTTGTGTTGCAGGGTTGTGTTGGTCGCAGTCAAAACCGAGATGATGGCGTAAAAGCCGCCGCCATTGGCTGACGCCGTTGCGTTGAGAACGACCGAGTCGATCAACGTGGCCGTCGAGTCTTCCAGGGCCATCATGCCGCCACTGGCCGATGCTGAGTTGAGTGTCCAGAGGTTCACGAGGGTCATGTGAGCCAAGACTGAGTAAAAGGCACCGCCCATTGTGAGCGCCGAGACGTTGACGATCGTAACGTTGCGAACGTCGCCTTGGTTGATCGTGCTGTCAATCACGTAGAACGCGCCGCCTTTGTTGGCACTGCAGGACGAGATGGTGACATTCGAAATGTCGAGCGATGTGGCCTGGGACATGAATACCATTGCGCCGCCGTTGCCATAGGCCGTGCTCTACAACCGAGTGCGTCACACCTTGTCATGCAAGCCGACGCACCGCGTTGACGTGTACGTGCTGCATGGTCAAGTTGGAATTTTCAACGTAGACACTGCCACCATGCGAGAGGCTCGTGCATGCGTGAAACACAACGTGTGCAAATGACATCGAAGCACCGGCGGTCATGTAGACGGCGCCGCCGAGATTCGCTTCGCACTGGACAAACCGAGCGTGTTGAAACTGAATGTTGGTGGCTGCAGTCGCAAAGACCGCCCCGCCATCCGTTTGCGCGACGTTCGCTTCAAACATGTCGTGGGTGAACGAGAGGACATCCGAGTTTTCAATGTCAACCGAGGCCCCGCGTTGGGCACTGTTGGCTTGAAATAGATTCGAGTCGAACGCAACGACAACTTCGCTGCTTTGGGAGTTGCAACCAATGAGTTGAAGTGCGCCACCTGCCCGCGTGGCTGCATTCGATACAAATTGGTTGGCATAGGCGTAGGCATAGGTATTGTCGAGGCGAACTGCGACATTGTGAGAGACGACGACCAATACCACAAGCAGTACCTGCGCCTGCGCTCGTCGCACTGTTGTTGGCAAAGTAATTCTGCAAGAGGTACACTTGAATGGAATTGTCGGGGGCATTGCACACGGAGAACGCCATGGCGCCTCCACCCGTGCTGCCTTTGCCATTGCCGACACTGTTGCCAAGGAATTGACTGCCTTGCTCGACCAACTGACAAGAGACGCAGAAGAGAGCCCCCCCTGCTTGGAGCGCGTGGTTGGATACAAACGCATTGGACATTCCAAGGTAATTTGTGTTGTCGAGGTAGACACCGGCGCCCAGTTTTGCAGCATTGTTGAAAAATGTTGCATTGGAGACGGTGAGCATACCTTTGACGGCCACCACGCCCGAACCAAGATTGGCCGTAAACGTGTTGTTGTCCAAGAGTACAGTTGAACTGTCCATGCCGATAGCAGACCCATAATTGGCCCCAAAGACGGAATTGACTATCTGGACGACGCTGAATTTGGCAATCGTGACGCCGCCTTCTTTGGCACCCTTGTTCATGACAAACGTCGAGTCGGTCACGTTCACTTCGGCCAAGTTGTTGAGTGTCACGGATGCTTCTGTGTACAAGCTGACAAAGAGAGCGCCGGTGGCCGTCGAATTGTTGTTAACAAATGTTGAATTTTGAATGACGGCGGCAGCCGAGAGCACTGCGACACCAGCGCCACTTTGGGCCACGTTCGAGTCAAAGATACAATTGCGCACGGTCGTGAGGCTCGGTGCAACGATGGCGACCGTGCCTTGGGCCTTGTGGACATTATTGGTAAAGGAACACGCGTCAATCAATGCATTGCCCGACACAAAGAGCGCCGCGCCCGTGATTGGTATCGACGACGCCTACATAATTTGATCTCAGTGGCCTTGCCGCACGTGTGATGTCGTACCGTGCAGCCCATGAATGTAAGCCCTCGCACGATGCTAAACCCGGTCGTGTGCACCAATTGCCATCCCCTCGTGGTCCCGCCACAGTCTAAAATGGTCCAGTCGGAGCCCATGACGCTCTCAATCACAATGCTCGACGGGATCGAGAGACTGCAATAGCCCGATCCTTCATACCGACCAGGGTACATGCGAATCATGTCCCCTGGGCCAAGCACGTTGGTCAAGAGATACGCGAGCGTGTGCGTAAAGGGGTTCTCTCGGGAGCCGTCGCCCGTGGACCCATCGGACGGCTGGTAGCTCGGGGGTGCCATGTAGTATGTCGTGGGCATATAATAGGCGATTTCCGCACCCCCGCGGCCCCCGTTTGATGATTGATAGCGCACTTGGAGCACATTCGACGACGATTCGTAGACATTCACGAGCGATTGGTTGGCTTGGGTCAGGATCAACGACGGCGCATGCTCGACGACGGTCGGTGGGTCAGTGTACATGTCGCTCCCTCCGACAATTTGCATGCTGTCGGCTGTCCACGGGACGCTCTCGTCCACTTCCCAGTCGGCGCACCGTGTGTCGGCGCTCATCGTGTCAAACCTAGTGACATACCACGCATTGTCAGCGGGGAGGATGGTCGTTTGGTAGCACGTTTCGTCAAACGTGGTCGTGGACGCGACGGATACAATTTGCCACGGATTCGCCGTCGATTGATTGGTCACATCGAGCGCACACGTGGTCGACCCGCCCGATGGGATGGAGCTTAGGATCGACCACGCCGAGTACGAAGGTGGGACGGACGTTTTGTTGAGCGTCGAAACGTCGTTGGAAAAGAAGTACTTGGCGTAAAAGCCAGTCGAGAGCGTGGGGAGGGGGGCACCTGGGTGGCCATTGAGAGGAGGGCCATTCAGAGGGGGGCCAATGGCATATCGGAGCTGCAATTTCGGTCCAAACGTGAGCGACGTGGCTGGCAATGGATTGCAGAGCGACGTGGTCGTGTTGTATGTTTGATCAAACACGACAAGCGCGCCTTCGGAGCATGCGAGGTCAAAGCGGTCAAAGGCGAGCGTGATCGTTTGGCCTGCGGGGGCTTGGAGGACCCAGCTGCACTGTTTGTTGACAGTCACGAGCGTCGACTCTGTCGCGAGGCCATCTGTGATGACGCCCGACGTTTGAGTGAGCGGCACGGTCAGATTTTGCAAATCTTGGCACACGACGGGGGGCAGGACGCCGAAATCGGGCGGGACGAGGCGATGGACGGTTGTTGGCGCGCGCCACGTGTTGTTGGTGCGCGTCAAGGTGGTCGTGGCCCCAATCGTAGCTTGAAGGGCATTGGTAAATTCAAAACTCACAGTCGCACCCGTACTCGCAATCGCATTGACGTAGATGGACGTGATACGGTACACCATGTTGTCGATCAACGTTCCGTACTGAGTGAGCAAGCTCAAGAGGACGCCATTCGTGAGGTTGTAGCCATAGGACTTTGTGCGTCCGAGCGACGTTAGGACAAACGAGCTGTTTGGCGCGACCCATGACACGAGCGCCGAGGTATCGTCAAAGGCATTGTACACTACGGCACCCGCGAGTGTCTTGTTGACGAGCAGCGCCAAGCGCGTGCGGTTGAGATTGTAGGCCGTCGGTGGCGTGGCACAGCCGACCTGACTGACTTGCCACGTCCGAAGAAACGCCGACGAGATTTGGACAGCGCCGACGGTCGCAACGAGTAGTTCGATCGTGCTAAAGGAGGCGGTCGTGGGTGCGTTAGCGGAATGAATCACGTGTTTGCTCACGCTCGTGACGGCCGAGCCCACGCCGACGTAGAGGGTCGCGATGACGGCGTCGGGCAAGACATGGTCGAAGATCTGAACTTTGGTGAGCTGGCCTTTCCACGGATTGAGAACATGACCGGCTTGGAAGCGGCCGCCCAGGACGAGGCGACTCGCGTCTGTGAACCACGAAATGGGCTGTTTGCAGGCGTTGTAGTCAGTGTTGAGTTCCATGGCCGTTTGGATGCAGGCGTCATAGATGGCAGTGGTGTCGACAGCTCCAACCTGCAAGCCATTGACAAAGTACGTGACGACGCCGCTGTTGAACGTGACGGCCAACGTGAGCGAATCCTGCGAGAACGACGTCGGATTGGTCGGACTCGGTGCGTCGTTCGTGCCAAACGCGCCAAAGGTCCATGCGCCCATGCCCTTTTTGGACGCGGCCGAGATCTTCAAGACGAGCGAGCCCGCGTTGTTTTCTTCTTGCGAGAGAATGTACTGCTCGGACGTTCCCAAGACGACAGTCGCCTGGACGACGACAGTCAGTTGATAGAGCTGCGGTTGACTCAGATATGGTGTGCGAACGAGACCCGAGAAGGCCATGGCTGGGTTCAAGCTCCAATTGCCCGCGTACTGAAACACCGGGTCGACTAAATTCGCGAGGCGGTATGCCGACACGCTGAGATACGGTCGCTTGTAGAGCGTCGCGGTTTCGACCAACGACGCAATGACGTTCAAGCCAACTTCGGCGCCGTCTTGGCACGCCGTGTACGACTGGCGGCGTTGCTCCAAGTAAAACATGGCTGGATATGGCATCGTGGACGATGCCTTGCCGAGGGGATGGACAACGTACTCGGCCGTGATGCTGGCAGAGGTCGCGTCGTACGCGTTGAAGTAGAGCTGGACGACGGCGATTTGACTCGCAAACGCGGCGGGGGATTCTGTCCACCAGTAATTTACAATCGTGGTGGTTGCCAAGTCACGATCGAGGCCGACGGTAGACGCGTCGGCGCAGGCGAGGCCGCGACGGTACGTCACGACGTGGAATTGTTTTGAACATGCGCTCCAATTGCCCACGGGCCAAAGGACGGCCGTGGCTGCGACCGCCGACACGTTTTTGAAAATCGCTTGGTTGTACGTGGTGCCGCCAAGTGCGAGGAACGTGGCGCGGGCCATCGCGACCGCGGCCGTCAAGTTGAACGTTTCATAGTACATGGGCGACTGTCGCGTGTCTTCGTAGACCAAGAGTCGATCGAACGCGCCCAAGTCCATGGTGATCAGCTTGAGTAAAATCGTCGACTGCGATTTGCGGAGGTGCCACGAACAGTCCAACGTCGTGTACCCGCCTTCGTCGTTGACGGCGGGCACGAAATGGTAGATGGGAGGCGGGGCATTCGGAAACGAAATGATGCCCTGTGGCGATGGCATCAACGGGTGGGGGTAGCACGAAGCGATCGTTGTGTCGCACTGGGGGCCTGAAAACCCAACGTCGCAGTGGCATCGACCTCGTCGGCAAGTGCCATGACCGTTGCATGTCGGCGGACACGCTTGGACCCATGCGAGAAAGCGAAACGTGGACGTGCTGTTGGCGGATGCAGGAATGTACCGTAGCAGTAGTTGCGACGACGCCGCCGTGAATTGCTTGAGCAGAATGGTCGAGAGTTGGAGCGGCGGTTGCGTCGAGTAGATGGTCCCGTGGAACCGCCCATGCAGCCCATTCGTACTCGAATCGATTAGTGTGGTCGCGTTGAGGGTCGAGATGGCGTAGCAAACCATGAGCGAGGCGTCTGTGACGTCGCATGGCCGGGCCATTTGACGATTGATGTCGTACGAGGTCTTGGCAGTCGAGAAGAGGACCACGTGTCGGAGTTGGCCCGAGAAAAAGACGTTGGACGCATCGGGAAGGGTTGGCATGCCACCGAGAAACAACATCGGATTGGCTGGGACAGCATACGTGGCACTGTACGCGCCTGTGATGGTCGACGCGACTCGGGCACCATTGATGTACCCATACGCAACGTCGTCTTGGGATCGATAGACAAAGGCGACATGGAGCCATTTGTTGACGCGGACATCTTGATGGATTGTGTACATAGCACCGTTGTAGTTGATCGAGAGGAGCCCCGTGTCGACGGCCAATTCGATCGTGAACCCAGCCACATGGTTGGTTTGGCTCAGCGCCGTCCCGAGCACTTTCATCTTCTTAGCCACTGTGAGGACGCACGCTTGTGCGACGGAGCAGTCTTTTTTTACGGTCGTCGGCACTTGGATCCAAAACATGACGGTGAGCGGAACACGGGACAATGGGAACGGCGAGACTGTGAAATCGGACACGCCGTTGAATACAAGCGCATAGTGTGGCGTCGCAAACGTTTGATTCGTCACATTCGAGAGCAGGAGCGCAGGCGACGACGACGACGACGCGACGTCGTAGATCTCAATGCGGTCGACGGCGGACGCCATGTTGAAGTCGAGGAATTGCAGCCACAAAAAGCTATGGTCGTTGGGGGGCGCTTGGACGACGTACGTGCACGACGATTGGGTGGGAAGTACTTTGGACGTTTGAAAATTGTACGTTGGAAAGACGACGCTGCCGTCGACGTGCACGGTGGAACTTGGCACGGTGCAAAAATGGGACGTCGCAGTCGCGGGAAACGCAAAGGTCGTGTCGTATTCGACGACGACGCCATCCCTCGCCGCGCCGGTCTTGTCGCCGACTGTTTGGAGCACAAACGTAGCATTGAGACTAGATGCGGCTTTGTTTGTGGGTAGAGTTCTATCGCAGAGATGACACCACGTTCCAACGGATCGACTTACGCAAAGTCAACATTCCCCGAAAGAGGGGGCACAATTGGCGTGCCATCTGCGTTCGTGACTGCAAACGAGTCTGACACTGACAGAACGAGGGATTGCACAGAAAATGACAAGACTGCAAATGCCTCGAGGGCTGGGAGGACCGTTGGCCGGACGTTGAATGTGCAAATGTACACGCCACCCGTGACACTCGTTGTGTAATTGTCACTGAACGAACCTGAGAGGTCAGTATACGAAGCTTGGCCATTGGGCAAGCCGCAACTATTTTGGTCACTCAGGCACGTTTTCTTGGCGTTGTTGAGGATGCAAAAGGGCTGAGGAAAAGGTGTGTCAAGGGTCGACTCGCCGGTGGTTTGACAGCTGAAGGCTGACATGTCGTCCGTAACTTGGGAAGCATCTGGGCCTGTGACTAGGCATATTTTCGAGCTAACGTTGCCAGGACTTGATACCGAGAGGACCTGCCACACGCCATTGACTTGGGTAAAAGCAAAATCCCGTTTCACAGTGTATTTCTTGGCGTTGTTGCCGGTTGGTACTGTTGGCGGAGGAGGCGGACCGCCGCCTGGAGAAGGATTGCCCCCACCGTTACTTCCTGCACCCGATCCAGCGTTTCCACTGCCCCCAGAACTTCCACTGCCACTGGAAGAACTAGAGCCTCCACTAGAACCAGCCGTTGAGCCCGAGCTTGATTGAGTTCCAGAGCCGGATGCTGAGCCAGAGGTGGATCCACTGCCAGATGCAGCTTGGAGTCGTCGGTGATGGGTCACAAGTTCAAGCATGAAGCAATTGGACGCACATGGAGTTGTGCTTGGGGTTGGTAGAGTCGTTGTCTTGATCTTTGTATACGCGACTTGCAACGTGACGGACGGAGTGACTGAATCGACACTTGTGATTTTGGCACTGACTGCCCACGAAGGCATAATATCACATACGCAAGGTTGGTCACTTTGGTCCAAATTTGCATACGTGTAGGCTTGGGCCACGCCCTGGAGAGTTGCCGCATTGTATCCATGTGCGCTCAAATAATTCGTGAAACTGACGCAATTTCGGACACTGATCGGAAAGGGAAAGGTGCAGTGGTCGCGGTCCGTCGTGTACGTTTGGGGCGAAATCAGAGACGCCAGAGCTTGTAATGAAGCTATGTGTGTTGTTGTGAGACTACGTTGGGCGCAATAACTTACCAACTTGCAACAAGCACACGCCTTTTAGACCTGCTTGCGCTCCATTGTTGGGGCTAACATTCACGACGAATGCAGCTGGGGCCGTTGTGGATGGTGTAAGTGTGCCGCAGTGGATGTCATTGATACACACGTTGAGGCTTGTACTGGTCAGCGATTGAAGTCGAATTGAAACTGCTTTGGCTGTGGCCCCGAGTGCGCTCAACGTGAGCACTTTGACCCCATCGACTAGGACATCGATGTTGCTGGCCACAGCATCGAGGCGTAGAATCTCGGAGCCCGTGGCGCTTTCCATGACGATTGACCAAGGACTTATAGCATGGGCTGTCACAGATAAAACAGATCCACTGATAAAGCTCGACGATATGTCTAGTGGTGATGCCACACACGCGTATGGCTCTACAAAATAGAACTTAAGAAACTAATAAGTGCATCACGTACGTGGTGGTGTCATCGCAAACGACAAAATGTCCTTGTCGGCAAAATCATTTCCATGCGGTGACATGTCTCTCGCTGAACCGTCCATGAAGCGGTACTCGGCGAGGAGATTTGATCTCTCTGCGAGCGTCGAGTCCAGAAAAAAGCGTTCGGGGTCTCGGGTTTCCATCCAAAGGCGCAAAAAGGCCACCGCGCCATCGAAAGGCCCGAGGGTTAAATTGCTCTCCAAGGTCATGACAACATTTGGCGAGACAGACGTGGATGCGACCAATGTCGGTCGGGTCACGTTGGCCACGTCGTAGAGCTGCATGAGGCCATTTGCGTTGGACCAGACCCACGCCAGGGAATGCCATAATCCATCGGCAATGTTGACATTTGTGATCCATGGGGACAGCGATCCGACTGAAAACGTGAGCGCAGACGTGTGGCGGATACCGAGTCCAGGGTAGTCTAAGAGGACGTTGGTGCCTTTGGGGCTTGCGACTTGGACTTTAAATTCAATCGTCATGTCTGGGGACTCCGGAAGGCCGTAGATTGAACACACATTTGTCGAGACATCCGTGAGGACGAGGGCGTAATTGGGCGGGGCTTCGCAGTAAAAGTCGTCGTTGCAATATGTAGACTCTGGACAATCCGACGACGCCAAGCAGAGTGTGAGTTGGTTGAACTCGGTCGGTGCAGTCGCCGCGACTTTCGAACATGTTCCAGTGGACCCACATTGCGTGCCCTTGGGGCATTGGATGACTCCTGGACACGATTGATGCAGCGCTCCATCCTTCCACGTCAAGTCAGGCAAGGCCAATTGTTCTACGTCAAACATGGACGGGAGAGAACACTCGAGCATCGCTTACTTTGGATGGTCGACGGCAGGGGGCAGAAAATACACACACCATTGTACAATCTGCCCATGGCTCCGTTGAACGCAGTGAGCGCCACAGATGGACTGGCAGTGCACGCGAGTGTGTCGGCGGGAATCGAGCCGCAATCAGGATCTAGAAACAGTGTCGGCTCCTCTCGACACCGTCACATGGTACCGTAAATGCCACAACCACAGTCGCACCCGTCGCCCGAGTTGTAGTGGCTGCCCGAGCAAAACCAGCCTTCGGGGATGTTGCATGCGGCTCCACTCCACCCTTTGTTGCAATTGCACTGGCCGTATTGGCACGTGCCGTGGGCCGGACTCGTGCACATGCTAGGACAGTACGCCGCTTGCCACGTGATGACAAATCCCTTCCCAGGGGGACCCGCGTCGGTGAAATACGTGATATAGACGACTGGGTACACGCTCTCAAGCGGGTCGTGCGGTGGATTCGCTTGTGTGAAGCGTGCCATGAGGGGGGATTTGGCGGTCGTGCCGTCGTATCTACAAGGCAACACGTGTCAACCTATCGATGCCACACAGCTGTACAGCGAGAGCGACGCAGTGCCATGCAAATCGGCGACAACCGTCAGCCAAATCGAGTTGAACGCCGTCTTTGTCGCCCCGACCAACCGGTACGGGAATAGAATCCACGAGCAGTTCATGTTTGTTTCGGCACTGCCCGCGACATTGTCTTTGAGCGTGAGGGTTGACGTGACACTGGCCACGTCGGTCGCGTCCAATCGAGGGGAAAGGGTCGAAAAGCCCGAGCAGTAGGCGCTCACTATCGCAAATGAGTGCCACAGACAGATGGGAAGAGACGTACCAAATGAGTAGGCGATGGAAAAGCCATACACTGACGGGAGTGGCGAGGCGCCCGCCCCAGATCCAGAGCCAGACGCGACGGGTCCAGCCATGGACCCCATGCCAGACCCAGCGCCAAACGAATCCATGCCGGAGAAACCATTCCCTGTAAATGCGCGAAAGATAATGTACACGTCTTGCGCCGTCGACTGCATCGAGATTGGGTTCGCCACGTCCGTGTACTGCCCGACAAAGTACATCCAAGACCCATCGCGGGTCGTGTCGGTCAAGAGCGTACCGTCGGTCAAGTAGCACGCAGTCGCATCAAAGTTGCTGTTTTGTGCCCCCGTGCAGCCTCCTTGGGTCGCGCTCGTGTAGTCGTACTGTCCGATCTCATCCACGCCCGAAGGCTGGGCGTTGCGGGTGTATTCGCTCCATCCTTGTGGAATCACTGCGTCGACTCCCAAGTTCACGAGGAGTACGTCGTTCGAGGACGAGTAGTCCAAGTTGATGAAGCTGAAATCAAGCTGCACGATGACGTTGGGACTTGGGGTCGATATCATCCAGTGGCAGTCGCCGTACGGGGGGTAGTTGCCCGTCTGCGGCGTGCGGTCTTGCACTTGACCTAGGGAGACAGGAAGATCATGACGCATGAAGAGGGTCCTAACCTGGCGCCTTCGTATATATCGTCGAGAGTTTGCACTTTTGTCCGTCGACAACGATGCAGACGAGAACGAGAAGAAGGGCGAGCCGCCGCAACACCACCGCCATTGTTGCACTGAAAGGGCGCGACAATTTGACATTTTTGTGGAAAACTTGTGGGGGTAAATCCCAGTATTTCCCAAAATAATGGAACGACAGCGCTGATTGGTCGGCTGTTATGATATATCCGGATGCCTCTGAATTGTCCAACATGCATGCGGGACAAAAGTCTCCCATCGTTCGATGCAACGACTTGCCAAGGTCAACACGAGATCTATTCCTTAAAACTCCAACGGACGCACGCGCATGAATTCCCGAATTTGCTCGTCCGTGATGACGGCGCGCTTCGCTTGGAAATCGGCGTTGGTTTCGGTCATGAGTTGGATCAGTCGGTCCTTCACGACACCCGACATCATGCGGCCGCTCCCGTACTCCTCGGCAATGTGCGCCAATTCGGCGTCGTCTTCGAGCATGAACGTCAAGTACTGGAACGGAATGTCGACGTCCAAGTTGGCGCCGTACTTTTCGTGGTCGGCCTTTGTTTCTCCGCCGCCGCTGAACGCGAAGCGGCGGATCTTGTCGGCGACAACGTCGGCCGGGTCGGAAATGTAGATCGTCGCCGACTCATTGCTGCCGCTCATCTTGGTCGACGCACCTACACACACCTTAGCACCCCCCACGGACACACACAAGCGAACGCACCTTGCAACGCGGGGAAGAACTTGGAGAACATGAGCGATGGCTTCTGGTAGCCTATCCGCGGGGCCACGTCGCGCGTCATGCGGAAGTACGGATCTTGGTCGATGGCGCATGGGATCAAGCAGCGGAGGTCCGTGCGGCCCGAGAACGGGATGGGAAACGTCTGCGGGAACGACGGGCTGGCTTGGACGGCGGGGAACGCCGACTTGCCAATGTTGTCGCTGCCCGTGAACCCAAAGATACCGCGGACTTGGTTGTACGTCACGCACTTTTGGATCTTGAGGATTTGCGGGTACAACGTGTGAATGTAGTCCTAGGACGAGTGAGATACATGGCACAGGATTGAGTCATCGCACCGCGTCGCGGAAGATGAACGTCTTCTTCACATCAAAGCCACATGCAATGATGTCCTTGCAATTTTCCCACGCCATCTTTTCACTTTCTTCGAGCGTTTGATCCTTGAAGAGGAACTTCTCGTCGTCGGTCAACTGGATCACGAGCGGCACGTCAAACACTTTTTGCAACCACGCCGTAAACGAAAACGGAATCAAGTGCCCGAGATGCAAGCTGCCCGAGGACGGGCCGCGTCCTGTGTAGAGGAAGAACTTTTGGCCCTTCTCGTACACGTCGAGGATTTCGTTCAGTTCGCGGTGGGCGAAAAAGTACCCGCGGCGGAGGTAGCGATGGGCCGGCACGCCCGTGAGACGCTCGATGCGCGCCACGAGTTCCTCGTTCAACCGCGAGCACCCAAACGATTCAATCAGCTTGTCGTAGTCCACGCCGCCTTCGGCTTCGACTTCCCAAGGCGTCACGGTTTGGCCTGCCGACGCGCCATGCAATGCCGTGTGGTGGGCATACTTGGCTTGCCGCATGAGGATTTCCGACGCGCTCGGAAGCGCTGCGGCCGCTTCGGGCTTGGCCGTCGGCGACGGCTTCGCTGGCTTCTTCGACACCTTTTCCTTGGGCGCCGACGAGGAGGCGGCCGCCTTTTCGGCCAATTTCTTCTCCTTCTTCAATTGACTCTTGGACTTTTCCCCGTCCGCAGGAGCCGCCTTCTTTTCCTCCTTGGGCTTGGCCGCCTTTGGCGCGGCGGCAGGCGGCTTGTACTCTTGCCCCGTCGTGGTCTTGAAGTCGTCCTTCAATTGCTTCAGCTCAGCAAGTTGGGCTTGGAAGTCCTTCTTCTCGCCCTTCAGTTGACGGATTTCGTCGCCCTTGGCGACGATCGCAGCTTCCAATGACTTGGCGTCCATGGCAGTCTTGTCAATGGAAGAAGCTCAATCAAATTGTGGTGGCCGACGGCCGCATGAGCTGTCGTGGTGCGGTTGAATTTATATTAATTGCAAGATGGCTTACAAAGTTCAAGCTATATTATACATGCCCTGTCAAACTTTTCAAGGCGTGCTATTGGCTGATTGTCCTTCTACTCGCAGCCAAAAGATATTTATTACTTCGAAGTACAAACTGCAATTCAAGAAACAAATAGTTTGATAATCAAAATGGAATATATATTTTTGCCATTATTCCAGGTGTCAGTTTGGAATGACAATAGCGTCACTCGAATTTGATGGACAAATGTTTTGATATTTAAAAATATTTTGTCCAAGAAGTCAGAGCAAAAATATTTGGGACGACATTGAAAAGGCCACAAGAAACCTCGACAAACACACTCACAGTCCACATGCATTGGTTGAATGAATAAACATACACCCGTCGCAGATGTAGCACATGGATCGCCGTTGGTGGCGCTTTCGAGGCGACTAGACAGTTTCGGCGAGTGCTGGAGGATTTATGTGTGGGGAAAATGCCAAGAAAACCGAATTTGGAAACCATCACCCAGAGATGGCGAAGTTGCTCGTGGGTGAGTTTTACTAACTCTTTCTTCCATGGTACCGGAGCAACGAGAATACATCGCAATGAAAATGAACGGTGGCATGTGTGTCATGTTTACCGCAATTTGAAAATCGCCTCTTCCCTCCATTCCATGAACCTGCACCAAATCTGAGTATTCCAACGACATAAATGGCGTCGACCAAACACTCGTTCATTGGACCCTGTCCCATTAAAAATGGTAAAAGCGGTTGCATTTTAGTTTTGGTGTAATGTCTACATGCATGTAGAAAGCCAACATCTTGCAAGAAGGCCAACATCTTGGTGACCAATTTTATGCTGACCACGGGCAGATGAAGAGATGCGTCGCGGTGGGCTTCGAAATCCGTGACGGGCGCCGTGGAAGCGTTTCGTGTTTGTCCGTTACAGAATTGTCGAATGAGGAGTAAAAAGTAGTGTATCCGGAAAATTATTTATTGTTCGTATCATCATTATACAAGAATGAAATACAAAACTCGTGAATTGGCGCTCGAGAAAAAGCAAATGTTTTATCCGGATCTCGGCAAGATGCAAAATCCATCGTGATCCAAGCTCAGTGCAAGGCCGAGACAAAGGCTCGGACTCCGCGGCGGCAAAACCTTCAGTCGACAAGTCTTCCTGCGCATACGCAAGATACACTCAAGCAAGACTCACAAACATCCCCTCGGTAGACGAAACCGCAATGCCTTCAGTACTCCAAAACAACAAACGAGGACGATACCGCGCAGTGAGTCTTGAAGCGGGAAACTTGATCGAATCGATATGCCCGGAGTTTGCCGAGCGAGGACACTGCAAGTTTGGCTACCGATGCAAGCACATGCACATCATCAGCGCTAGCCATCTTGAAGACGACAGGTAGTTGTTTCGTTTCCTGGGGTTGCACCGCTCTGACGCGAAGTGGATCATTGGTAGCAAACACTCGCGGCAAAATTCGTGCAACCAAGACATCCATGAACTCCACGACTCCAATCACACAAACAACAAACCACCAAGTCATACAGATACTCCGTTACTTGAGCCAAAGTCAAGCCAATCTTTACCTCGGCCCTCGTACTTTCCTCTGTTCTTGCATTTATCCACATATCTTTACATAGGCTTTTCAAAGGGAAAAACATGCACCAGAGTCACACCAAGCAGCAGCAGCACAGACCACGTTCAAAGTCACATGGTGCATATGCATCCGATGGAACTGCCGAAACGAGTAGCAACGACGACACGTCACTCAACCGCACGCATCAATTTTCCGACACTGGTCCTATCTATTCTAACAACCAAGGTACCCCCGGGCGCTGCAGTGTGTCCGCTCATGGCAATGATAGAACCACAGTATGATCAAGTCGTGGACTTAACACACACCGAGGAAGGTTCGTGGAGTCCCCCTGAGACTTCCTGGTCGGGTTCGGTACCGGAATGTCCGCCGCTCGAATACGACATGCATAGGTTTGATGTTTGTGAACCTTCATCTCGTCATAACGTTGTCTGTAGATGGCTCTCGCATGAAGTCGAGTCCTACATTCAACGCAACGATGCTAAAATGCACTCGTTTCGAGAGAAACAACGGAAAGCCATCAACGCGGTCAATCGAGTCGTCTCCGAGCTATGGAATGGCGTGGGGTTTGAAGTATATGGCTCAACGTACACTCAACTATGTCTCCCAAACAGCGACGTCGACTGCGTCATCGTTCCCTCCACTACCAAGCCGACGCCAACCCCCATCGAGATGCTGCAGCTCCTCCGCGACAAACTCGCGACGACCACTTGGGCGCAGCAAATTGAGCTCCTTGGGAGTGCTCGCATTCCGATTTTGAAGTTGCAGTACACGAAGGTCCGCAGTCGCTCAGCGGTCATGTTGGACATCACGTGTGCACATTCACGCGGGCACAGCGGCATCGCGGCACGGAGTTTGGTCGAGCAGTGCAAGTACAACATGCCTGCCCTCCGCCCGCTAGTGATTGTTTTGAAGGCCCACTTGAACGCCAAAGGTGCGGTTGTTTGATCTTCACGTGGATGATGCGGTACTATCATTGGGACCAGGTCTGAATGCAGCATACTCTGGCGGTCTCTCGTCGTACGCTCTCGTGCTGCTTGTCATTCGTTTCTTGCAAGTACGTGTATGCCACTGCTACATGTCGCTGTCAAACCCATGTAGTTCCAAGGCGACGTGCACACTGCCTTCCTCGACGCCCAGGAACCTGAGCCCCAACATGAAGCTTCAACTAGCGACGTACATCCATGTTTGATTTACACATTTTTCCGCAACGGTATGGTTAAGCGACACCACTGCACATTCATGTTAGGAATTGTCGTAGGCATGGTGGTGTGGCAAGGCACTGTTGGCATGCTCTTGTTGCAGTTCCTCGACCACCATGTCTCGTTTGATTTTGGTCGCTACGGCATTTCGATTGCCAACGGCGGGTACGCTCGCGCATGCCTCATTTGTTGGTTTCATGGCGAGTATAGCGAGTATTATGAAGTCGACATCGACTACCCATATGCAAACCTTGCGCCGATGGTCCACATTGTGGACCCTGTGGGATATAACCACAACATTGGCAATGCCTTCCGCATTTACGAGGTTCACTGCAAGACGATGTCCTTCATGACCATCATGCTGTAGATTGTCGAGGCGTGGCGAGTCTGGCGCGACCTCCTCCTCCAGAGAGTGCCTCTCACCGCGGTGTTGGCATAGCGATACTGCAAGACGATCACGAAGCAGAAAATGCCGGTCGCTACCAGAAAGACCTTACGTGGGTCCAAGACGATAAACACACACAGCCAAGCGACCGGCCTGTAAACTATGCGCCATCGATCACGACATGTTGCGAATTCGAAAACAGAGTTGATTATAAGTCCGGATAAAATAGTTTATCCGGTACCTTGGATGCAGCATTTCAAGAATAATCGAGACCATGGCGGCACAACCGCAGACGTTCGAGGAAACCAAGGCACCGACTGTCCATCAGCGATTCTGGCTCATGCTCCCTTCGTAGGATATCAATGGCGTGGAGACTACGATTATCGTGTCGGAATTCAGCGATCGTATCTTCTTGGCTGTGACTCAAGTGGGCACATTCGGCACGATTGTACGGCGGCAATCGAGACCCCATCACTCATGTCTTCGCATAGATTGAAGCGTCAAGCAAAGAGAATCTCAATGGCAACTCCCATGTTGACATTTCGATTCGTCTGGGCAAGCGGGACGACCCGCTTCTCTTGGTGTACGCGCGTCAATTCCTCGAACAGTTTGGGTCTGCAATCGTATTTCGGCGTGAAATTCACTCATCTTTCATGCTGTAGCATGCCGCGAGGAAAATCCATCGTCGCGGCAGTTGGACTCAAGGATCGAAGCGCCGCGACCTTTGAAGTCGTCATGAACTCCTTGCGCTCACTCCTCCCGTAATCATCTCCACGACAACAAAATCGTCTCTATTTCTGTCTACCATTCCTGGACGCGGTCCAAGATGAAGGGCGTAAAGTACGTGATGAGGATGGTTGCGCCGGCGCGCAGGAGACTCAGATGGGCTTCGCGCACGACGGCGTCCATCGATCCCGTCGAATCGCCATAGTCCTTGAGCATCTTGTACTCGCCAGAGACGACGTAGCAGGCCACGGGCACGAGCTTCTTGTCGCTGAGCGCGCGCACCAAGTCCGTGTAGAACAAGCTGGGCTTGACGATCACGCTGTCGGCGCCTTCCGCGACGTCCCGCTCGTACGCGAGCAGCGCATGCGACGCGCTCCCGACAGGGTGCTGGTAGCGCTTGCGGTCGCCCTTGAAGGTCGACTCGACAGCGTCGCGGAACGGTGCGTACATGCACGAGGCCTTCTTGGACGTGTACGCCATGATCGAGACATGGGCAAAGCCGTGGTCGTTGAGTTTCGCGCGGATCACGCCGATGCGGTTGTCCATCATGTCGGACGGACATACCATGTGCGCGCCGGCCTTGGCGTACGCGAGCGCAATGTCGGCGAGGCGGACGACCGTGGCGGCGTTGTCGATGATCGGATCGGCGTCGTGCTCGACGGTCTTGAGGAGACCGCAGTGGCCGTGGTCCGTGTATTCGCACATGCAGACGTCGCACGAGACGAGCAGGGTCGGCAATTCCTTCCGCAGCACCTTCATGCACGCAATCACGGGCGTGGATTCGTCGTCCGCCATGCATCCGTTGCCGTCCTTGAGTTCCACGACCCCAAAGAGCATGACGCTGCGGAGACCCTTGGCGACGAGCGCGTCCAAGTGCGCGACGAGGGACGCGAAGTTAGCGCGATTGCCCCACTGGACGTTGGGTTCAAGGCCGCGGATCGGGTTGTCGTCCGGTCGCCCCGTGATAAAGAGCGGGTAGATAAGTTG
>VJMH01005519.1:0-19272 GCA_009835185.1 Aphanomyces stellatus | reverse complement strand
TTCACAACATCCAAATGGCCGCCGTCGACAGCGCAAGACAGAGGCGCACAGCCATTCTAGATTGAAATCAAAATTAGCAACAAGCAGTCGAAGAATTGTAGCAACGAACAGGGCCAGGAAGGTTGATGTCGACGCCGCCTTGGACGAGATGTTTGACGATATCCAGCCGACCAACCTTGGATGCACAGCCAAGGGGGGTTGTATTCATTTGGGCTGCAAGAATAAGAAGTGACGATTGACCACTCATCCCATCCATGGCAGGGTCGTTGTTGACATTTTGAGTTTCCGTGTCCATAGTTTCGACAGCACCAAATTTGAAGAGTTCTGTCACCACATCCATGTTGTCGCATGCGATTGCAATGCTGAGTGGGGTACGACCATCCTACAAAACGCCTCACGAGTCATTTTCAGGCACAACGACGGCGTGGACTACAGTGGTTTTTGTATTTGGATTGGCAGAATTTTCGAGAAGGGTTTTGGCAACGTCGCCGTGGCGATTTTGAATCGCAATGTGCAATGGCGTTTCGTTTGTCTACAATTCAAAATGGAATCGTAACTTGACTTTCAACACTATTGGACGTACAAGTGTGCTTGTGTTCACACGAGCACCGTGACAAAGAAGTTCCTCGACAATCGCACGCTGGCCATTTGACGATGCAGCGTAGAGGGGCGTGGGATCGCCCTATCCAAATCGTCTCGTGACCCAAATATCGACGCAAACTATGCAAACGAGTAGTTTTGTGCGTTCAGTGTTGGCGTGATGCTGGAGTAAATGTCGCACCACGGCAAGGTGGCCGTTGCTTGCCGCAATATACAGCGCGGTTTGGTCGTCCTATTACATCCAAAACACATGAAATCGTTGGCTCGGAGCGATTCTCGTGTACGCAAAGTATATCTGCGTTGGCGTTGTGCGCCAAGAGCTCTGCCACTGCCTCCGTTTGGCCTTCTTTTGCTGCAATATACAGAGGCGCATTCTAAATGAAATCATGAGGGTGGCTTGACTCAAACCAATGTACGTTGTTTGAAAGCCCATCGACGTTGGCCCCTTGCCGCAAGAGTACCTGGATCGCCTCTACGTAACCATTTTGCGACGCGACAAACAACGGCGTCCACCCCGCCTGCAGCATACAATCGCGTACTCCTGCACGGTTTGAGTTGGTCTTACACTGCCACCATCATTGACATCGGCTCCATGGTCAAGGAGAACCTTGATCAAGTCAACGTTGCCGCTCAGTGCTGCCCCCACCAGAGGCAAATCCAACTACAAGACGGCATCCTTTCAGTATACCTAGGAGTGGCCTCCTACCTCTGGCCCAGGTACAGCCTTGGCCCCCCGTCGCAGTAGCTCGTTTGCAACGTCCAAGAACCCTTCCTCGCAGGCGCAGTACAGCGGCGTCATGCCATTCTAATCAAGTTTTAATGTCCCGCTAGTCAGAGTCTCGTACCGACACAGGATCGACAGATGCCCCATGCTCCAACAGCGCCGTAACAATTTCCAACGCGCCTTTGGTCGCGGGGCCGTGCAAGGCCGTGCGTCCATCCTATAACTCAGTTGATATTGACTCACGACGACGGCGCGGACGGACAAGCATCGCGAGGTTGACATCAGCAGAATGGGCCAGGAGTTCCTTGGTCACTTCCAACCGTCCATTCTGAGCGGCGACATTCAGTGGCGTCAGACCATCCTAAACGGTGGCTGAGAGCCCCGCTACAAAAGATCGTACACTCGCGACAGCGTTTACGTTGGCCCCTACAAAATCATTATCATCTTGCAAGTGCGCGTCCATTTTCAGTACCGTAGTCGAGCAGAGCTTTCACAGACGCCACTTGGTCGTGCTGGCACGCATACATGAGTGCCGTCCATCCATCCTACGCATCCTCCAATGTTACTGCGATTGATGGAGGTCTACGGGGTACAGTATCGACAGCGTCGATCGACGCTCCGCGGTCGAGGAGTTGCTTTAGAACGTCGAAATGTTGTCCGTATGCCGCAAACGCAAGCGGGGCAACATTCTACGAAAATGTGATGTGGTATCTGGTCATTGGGGTGGAGAGTGTACAGCTACGCTGAGGTTGACATTTGCGCCATTGTGGATTAACTCCTTCACGATATCCAAGCGACCATTCGCTGATGCAATGCAGAGCGGCGTCATGCCATCCTATAGATGACCAACGTCCACAAATGTGTCGGTGGGATGACTGTGCTTACACTTTGAGGCTGGTCAACGTCAGCTCCACCACTGTGCTGCATGAGCTCTTGGACTGCGTCAAAGAGTCCACGTTCTACTGTATCGCAGAGAGCGTTCTACAAGTACGGTCGGTCAAGAGATCACTCGACGCAGAGGAATGACCTTGGGTTCACTTGCCATGTTGTTCTGCATCAAAATCTGCGAAATGAAGCGGCATGAGTCTCTGTGTTGGTCAAAACTCTATTTAAACCTCTTCGCCCAATAGGTTTATTATACGTCGTCGAGTAAGGGTGGTATGAATACAAATGTTTGTGTTTCCTTGGGAGGACCACCAATCTAGCCACACAGAAACTCCCCAAGACCCACGGAAGTTAGTGTCCATATACTTGGCCCGCAACACTCACTGAAAAACCCCTGCTCCGGCATTTATTTTTGAGTTTGTCTCCTCCAAGATTTAACCTAGTTTTCCCTGAGTGTTTAAACAACGTTTGGCGCTGGATGGTTTGGTTTCGCACAGAATAACTCATCGTGTTTTATAGCTCAGATTTTTGTTCATAATAAGTTACAAGTCGAAAGGGCAACCTGTCAAAATTCAATTATTCTTTGAAGAATAATGAAGAATAATTGCATTTTGACCATATAATTCATAATTTTGGTAAATCAGGTCCATCCTCAGAAGAAAATTTATTAAATTCGGTCACCAAAATTCACAAAATGAGTCACCACATGGCGAAAATTTCCTGGTGGGCTATTCTGTGCGAAACGGTTTTCAGGAACTTTTTTCGCCCAGCTCATACACAGTTTGGATCTTGTTCGAACACGGTGGATCAATACCAACTCATCTTCTCACTTGTGAAACCTGATTATTTTATTTTGTTCCATGTTCACTTTCAACTGTGTTCTTCTTGGGTCCCCATGGCGTCATTTCTTGCACGAGTGCGCAGAAATGCAACAAATACTCCGAGGTCAAGCTTGAAACTCCGAGGTCAAGCTTGAAACTCCGAGGTCAAGCCGGAATATTTGTAAAAAAATATTCCAGGTTGACGTCGGAGTATTTGTTCCTGTATTTTAATTCCGGCTACCAGTATTTTGAAAAACACCCCTAAATCAGTTCCTGTCAGCTCCCTCCACAGGAATGTGTTCATCTCAAGGTCAAATGGCCAATGGCAAAGATGAAACATTCATTGCTTCGAATTCATGGAAATGGAATTTGTTTCATTAGATCGACGTGGAACGTCCGATTATGCACCATGGGTCCCCATCGGAGACATCACCAGATAAGTCGGCATTGAAGTCCCTACTAGTACTCCAACATGTGCAACGAATCCCGTGCTCTCCATTGTCGGATACTATGCAGATAGTGCATTCAACACAACTTATCGTTCAAATGTATTTCGCTAACGCTGAATGTTCAACGGCAAAATATTGTGCTTGGACTTGCCTGTGGGAACTTCGTTTATGATTGGAATAATGGCGATTTAGGGACCGGGTAATTTGATGCGAAAGATTCGCCAGATTTTAATGTCCAAGCCTATCATGCTGTGGTCCGTCTGGATTGTGAGAATGCCATTGATGGCGGCGGACATGCGATCCATGGAATAGAAATCGTCGTGTATCCAATCGGACGTTTCAAAGAGATACTGAGCACCCGCGTAGAGAAAAATGGAATTGGTTTGATTGGGCAAGGGGTGGCGAACGACGAGTCGTGTCACAGCGTAGCAGAAAACGTTGGTACCCAACACGACTCCTATAATCGTAAACAGGCGAGACACGTGACCAATGATGACGTAACCACTCGTACACACGACATAAAAGTCGACATGGGCGAATTGGCACTGCTTGTTGATCGTGGCCGAGTGAGCAATTGGTGACGCACACCCGAGCGTGACGGTGACGAGCCAGACCAAGATACTATTCACGGTTGCAAAATAGCCCGTGTACTCTTGGGTCATAACCACGGCAATATCGTTGATAATCGCCACCATCCACGTGACTTCGTTGGCAGCAAGCAAGATTTTGTACCACGGATCTCGTTCAACTGCAAAGTTGCTAACATAGCCGTTACACACCAACTGCAATGAGCAGGTGGACAATAGAGCCACGGCGGTGAGGCTGCGTACAAGGAGCAGCGGCCGTCCAATCCAAACAATGGCACCGACACGTTGAAGCTCAAATGCATTCCAAATTTCAATGACACCGCGACTTAGGATGACGTATACCAGCGCGAGGGACGACACGATGATGACGACACCTGTGACATACCAAACCGCATTTCGAAGGTAAAAGGCCAAACTTGTTGGAAGCTCCGCCATTAAGACTTTGGTGAAGGAAGGATATAATATCTCTGTGAGAATTGAGATCGATCCATTGTCCCCTGCAAACGTCACTGCTTCGCGAAAACCAAAGACCCAATCAAGTAACAAGAGCCATGCATAGTACGCAAATTCAACTTGCGTTGGGTCGAGGACATTGAGTTGATACAATTGGACAGGGGCGTAGACATAAGGCTGGCCAAACTGAACCAAACTGACATTCAAACTCTGAATGGATTCAGTGGCTACTTCGATGACTGAGGTCAAGCCGTCCAATTGACCAGCCATATACGTGGACACAAAAGCCAATGTGTGGTTGAGAAAGGCACAGCAAAGGTCGTTGTTGGAAGGCCCTCGCGCGCACGTGTCATCGATGTCCTCTGACGAAGCATGCGTCATCTTGGATAAAATCAAAGCCGCCACTAGAAATTCCTGCGTCGGGCTGACCATCGCAGTCGTCGAGATATAGGAGCATAGTTTATCCCATGATGTGAGCCATAGCATGCCTTGGGCAATTGGAACTCCAGGGAAATTCTCAAAAACGCCGTGAGCCATCGGGTTTGAAGGCGTTATTTCGCGGCAAAGTAAACTGCCACCCACAGTTCGAAAGCCAAGATCTGTCCACGCCTTGGGGACGGGGAAGAAATTATTTGGAGGATAGACCAAGTTCATATAGGCGATTTGAGAGGCACTGTCGTGGGCCAACGACGTCCGCAAAGCGTCAATGACATGGCGGGCTGCGGTTTTGGCTTCAATTGGACAAGGAATAAAATACATGTCCACGGATCCAAACGGACCAAGTGCCTCCGTTTCTAATAATGTGAAAATGCTCCCCAGCGGTGCGTTGAGTGTGCCGTTAGTCATCAATACGCTTTCAATACTCGTGTTGACAAAGGCAAAGTTGGGGCTCGATCGAATCAGACTTTGACCACTCAATGACGTTGTATTTGGAGCCATAACAGCCAGGAGGTCGTTTGCCAATCCCCAGTACATTTTGTATGTCGTCTGCAAATCGAGCCGAAACGTGCTCGTTTGATCCTGCAACGTGAATGGATAGCTGACACCGTAGGCATTCCTCACGGAATACGAGTTGTGCAAGCCAATTTGCTTGAAATTTTGCCACTGCGTGACGAAGTGAGTGATTTGGTGGGATTTCCAGACAGCAATTTCATCTTGTGGAGCCAACTTGGCAGCACTTGAAATCATGACTTGCCATGTTTGACCAACGCTTGTCATTTGAAGCTCAGTTCCAAAGGCAATGTCAAACGCCGGTCCCCAACAAGTGTAAAATTGTTCAAAATCAACATTGCGTAAAATGGCGTCGAGAAAAACGGCTCCGTTGGCTGTCATGGATTGGCATCGCTCTTGCCTCGCTGCGCTGTTGGCCATTTCCCACCGTTGGTTGAAATCCACAAAGCAATATTGGGTAAAGATCCAAGGTACAGTACAGCCATCTGTCTTCCGCAGACCAGCAATCACCGCTTCCATTGAAGTTAGGTCGGTGGACTGGACCATGGGTCCGAAATTTCTCGCGCCTTTCACCTTATTCGTCGCGTCTCCGTTATCAAATGACCCGTCCAGATTGACTGCATCCGTATTCATGGCCATAATATCTTGGGTGACACCCAGGACGAGCTGACGGTTCCACCACGACGCGGTAAAGCCCAGTGTGCCAGAAACATTGGCTGTGGCCCAGAAGAGATCGTTGGATAAATTCACAGTCGTCACTTGGATGTACGAGACGCAGCCAACGACAGCACCGACGGCATAGGCGATGCCCAAGCATGCCCTGCACACGTGTTTCCATGATTGGACTGCCAAGGCAGTGGGCGTCAAGCTAGTGGATAAAGTAGTGGCCAAGTGGATGGGGCATCGCGTAGACGAGTCATATCCAGCCTTGTGTGTCACTCTGCGAAGGACCCATAATTTCACGTCAAACATGTAGTCGCTGTGCAGCGGGACCTGGCCCGCCATGAGACAGGACACCTTGTCCAACGACCAGACGACGTTGTCGTCCGAGGCCAAGCGCGGCGCAAAATAGAAATCCGCGACCCCGATCGAATGCCTCGTCGCTTCGTCTGACGATGACGTCACAGCGCAACTCACGACGATCGAGCCAACCATCGCAGCGCCTTGACCGGCCACGAGCAAAAGGACTCGATGGAAGCTGCCAATTTGGAGCGAGCCACACGTGCACGCCACGGATTTGAACATGTCTTCACTGACACAGAGTCGAGTGAGTGACGCCGTGGGTGTCACGGGCGCTAGCCACTCGATGAGCACGAGCGTGACCCAGGCCAGGAAACTGCTCCATGGCGCGTACGACCGTGTGACGCGGTGGGTGAGCACCGTGAAAAAGTCCACCGCTGCGTACGACACCCACGTGGCTTCGCTTGCGAGAAGGAGGGTGTCCAGCCATGGCCTCGGAGTCAATTGAAACCCAGTGTGGTGTGGATGAGATACCAACGTCATGTTTGCTGTGCAGAGCACGAGCGTGGCAGTGATGCCACGGACAAACACAAGTGGTCGCCCAACCCATGTAAAGCTCACGACGCGGTTGAACCAGAAGAGATGGACGCCATGCATTCGAAAACGACAGAGGGACAGACAGAAGAAGCAAGCCAAAGCAACGCCCACGAGGACCACCGACGTGTAGACGACGAGGTAGTAGATGCCCCGCGTGGCAGAATTGACCGAGGTGGCGCTGGAGACAAAGAGCTGGGGGCTGTCGGCGGCAGAGATAAGGACCAAGCTCGAGACATCGCCTTGAAAGGACACGACTTCTCGCTTTCCCACAATCCAGTCGTACACCATGACCCACCCATAGAAGGCCCATGCGTCACTGTCGCCAAGGACGGGTTGGGTCACAAGCGTCCAATTGGTGTCCTTCAACGTAAATTGCATGAGACGGATGTTTAACGTCGATATTGACAACGTTGCCGGTTCCGGGGAAGGTAAAGTTGCATCTAGAAAGTCGGTGGTGGTGGTGATGTACTTGACACATTCTGTCGTCGGAAGCAAGGTTTGAATGTCGCAGGTTGACGCAATCGAAAGATTCTTCGCCAAAACCAGGGATGCAAATGTGCCCGACGTTGCATCGACCGTCGTTGTGAGTGGTTGCTGAGAGGCACATCCGTCGTAAAAATTGAAGGCTTCTTGGACGTAGGGCATGGGTTCACCATTCAAGCACATGGGATTGCCACCGTAGAAGAGAATGGCTGGGTCTACGATCCACGACGGCGGTACGGGTGTCAAGTCCATCGATTGGATGGCCGCCATGGCACCATCGACAGATGGATTTGAATTTCGAGCCTTGGAGAGGGTTACTCGATAGGCATCGTGCAACGCAATGACTTCGACTGGCACAGCAATGTAGAGCATGTCCACAGCAAGAAAAGGTCCAACGGTCGTCCGAAAGGCCGCCACTTGGGCCACGTAGTCGCCGTTGGCATCTTGCAGGCCATAGTCATCTTCGAGATTGAGCGCCGGTGGCTGGGCGAAGGAATTGGTGGCCGATCGAATGAGGCTACGGTTGAGCCACGAGACATCTGAAAAGTCGTTCAACAAGAGCCAATTCATGGTCGACGACGTCCAAGTAGCTCGTACGTTTGGGATACTCTTCAATGCGATGGCTTGGGTCACCCCCAGCGCGTTCTCAATCGCGATCGATTCGGTGATGCCTGCTTGCCAAATGTTGTGCCACTGCAATGTGAAACTTGTAATGTGGTTGGCGCGCCAGTAAGCCACTTCCTGGGCCACAGTCGTCGTGTCGCGAGCGATGGATGTCGTGGCAAGCCACTGCTGCCCAGATGGCACAGTCTCCAACCAAGCTTGGATCGTAGTCATAAACGGTCCGCCGTCGTCGCTCCACGTTGCGGAAAAGTCGGCCCACACTTGGTTTCGCAGCACTGTTTCCAGGTACACAGCGCCGTTTTGTCTGTAGTGGTCGGTGCACCGCTGCTGCCGCCTGGCCGTGTGAGCCATTTCAAATTCGTGGTTCAGATCCACCCAACACGTGAGTGTGGGTAAAATCATTGTCGTGTAGGGAAGCAGCGACCGCAACGCTACAACAGCGTAGTCCACGGACGTCAACTCCGTCAAGAGCAAGCGGCGGATGTACGTCGGGTTGACTAGTGTCGTGGTCCCAGTGGTAGAATAGGTTATATCCATCATGGTTGATTGAGGAGCCAATATGTCAAAGGATGTGCTATTGGAATGAGTGGCCAAGATTGCATTGTATAGATCCACGACCAATGCTTGGTCGCCCGTCGCGGTGTAGTTGATCCACCAGAGGTCGTTGGCAAAGGACGGGTTGAGGAGGTTCACATAGGCGATCGAGCTTGCCATGGAGAAACATACGTAGACACACCCAAGGGCCGTCGTGGCATAGTGAGATGTTGATGGGGTTCCAACAGGCCATGCTTCGCGAGGGGACACGCGCATCGTGGGTGTTGACAGTAATGATCCGTTTTTGCCGATTCCATAAATGTAACGGTCCCGCGGCGTTACGTTGATGGTGGCAGCATTCTGCCAATGACAATAGCCAAGCTCGACCAGCGAAACGAACCAAAAGTGTGGCGAGACGAGAAGCCATATTGAATACGATGGCCTCAAAACGGTTGGTTGCATTCGAACGGTTGGCAAACCTTGTCGAATGCGCCACCGAGCCGATGCTATCGTCGGAGCAAAGATTTATAACTTACGCTACGCCAATAGAATCGTCTTGAAATTGGTTCATCAAGTCGGAACTGACACGAGGAGCTCCATTGAGACCTCCAACCGCCAGTTCTGGGTGGCAACAGAGCGCCACGAATGGATGTGTGTGGTCTTATGATAACTCAACAAGCCGAAAGTCACAACGCCTTTCGCTTCGATCATATAGTATCGAGGGAGATTGGGGTATAGTGATTGAGGACTTGAGGAATATGGTGCAAAAGGTTAACCGTTAAATATTTCACGTTGAACTCAGCTGCAATCAAGCCGAGATATTGTGAAACTTACATCTTGGTCATCCAGTGCTTTCGAATGCATCCACATTGATCAAGAATGTATCTTTCGAAATCGAGAATCGAAAGAGGAGTGAAGAAATGAATGTAAATCCTCTCAACTATCCGCTGTTGACCTGTCCTTCCCTCTTAATCTGTATTTCTATCATATAAAATGCTCGTAAATAAATTCTCCATGAATTACATTAAAGGCTTATGGTCAACGGTAAAGCCGAGAGAGCGATTGCGTCGAATTCTTGGGTGCGTGGAGAAAGGGGAAATTCGTCCGATAGATCGACTCGAAAGGTTCGCCAAAGCTTCACATCCAGTGCATACATCATATTTTTCAACCGCAACGTCAGAATACCATTTAGCGCTGCAGACATGCGGTCCATGTAATAGATATCATCATGAATCCAATTGGCCGTCGTAAATAGGTATCGGGCTCCAGAATATACAAAAATGGAGTTAATTTTCGAACGGGGTGGTCGTGCGAAAAAGAGTCGTGCATTAACGTAGCATATTGCATTGCATCCAAAGACAATGCCGATTATCGTCGTCAAGCGAGAAAAATGACCAATTTTGATCGTACCGCTCGTACAAACCACCTGGGCGTCCACTTGGACTAATGTGCATTGTTTGTTTATGGACATAGAGTGGTTAATAGGATCAACAAAGCTCAAGACTACTGAAACTATCCAAACCAGGATACTGTTGACATATGCACATTGTGTCGTGTATTCTTGAGTAAATGCCATCGCAATGTCGTTGACAATGGCAACCATCCACGTAACCTCGTTGGCTGCAAGCATAGTTTTGTACCACGGATCTTGAACGACTACGAAATAGCTGATGTAGCCATTAAACACCAACTCCAATGAGCATGTAGAAAGTAACGCAATGCCGGTGAGGCTTCGAACAAACAAAAGAGGTCGGCCAACCCAGATAATTGCCCCCACACGTTGAATTTCGAGTAGATTTATGACTTCGACATGGCCAAAACTGACGAAAATATACACAACCACCAGCGCTGCAACTACAATCATCAAGCCTGTAATGTATTCAACAGTGTTTCGGAGATAGAATGCCATATTAGTCGGGTTTTCGCCGAGATTGACTTGGTCGAGGAGTGCTGGAAATAACTCGGTCAACAATATTGTTGATCCAATGTCCCCCTCAAATGACACTGCTTCTCGTTGACCAAGTGTCCAATCGATGAGAAAATTCCATGCAAAGTATGCAAAGTCCGTTTCTGTGGGATCAAGGACGTTGATTCGGTATAGGATAACGGGGGAGGTGGGGTCTTGTTGGCCAAATTGGAGAAATTCAACATTCAGAGCCTGGACTGCAGTCGTTGCTGCACTAGTCAACGTCGTGAGGGAATTTAATTTATGAGCCATGTATGTTCCAACGAATGTCACGGTTTGGCTCAAAAACTCCATGCACACATCAATGTATTTGAAATTTTGGGCGCAGGTTCGACCAATACCGTCAGCAGAAGCAAAGCTCATGTTCGCCAAAATCACGGACGTAACCACGTAGTTTCGTGTTGGGTTGACAAACGTCCACGGATACGCTGAACTACACTGTGTTTGCCACGATAGAAGGGTGAGCATGCCAAAGGAAATAGGAGCTGATCCAGTTATAGCGACTTCAGGACAGAGGGGACTCCCTCCAACCGTGAAAAAGTTGATATCTGTCCAAGTCTTTGGTGCTGGATTTATGTCACTCCTTGGGTCATCAATTTGATTGAACGCAACCTGTGCCGTGTTGTTTTCGAAGAGTACCTCACGTAGAACCTTAAAAATAACGCGCACGGCATCCTGTGCCTGTTTTGGACAAGGCACGAATCGCATGTCAACTGAGCCAAATGGCCCAATCACGTTGTAAATAATCGTAAAGGCATTCCCAAGTGGTGAATGTAGCGTTCCGTTTTGAAATAACATTGATTGCATGGTTGCGTTGGCAAAGGCGTATACTGGGCTTGATCGAATCAAGCTGTGGCCACCAATTCCACTTGAGTTGTGTGCGATCGCAAAGAAATCATTCGCTAACCCCCAGTACATTTTATACGTTGTCTGTTGGGCCACACGAAATGTTGAGTTACTGTATTGAAGCGTAAAGTCGTATGTAGTGCCAAGAGCATTTTCCACCGAGTAAGAATTAACCAATCCAATCGATTTGAAGTTTTGCCACTGGGTATCGAAGCTTGAAATATTTGATGCCTGCCACATCGCCACTTCGACTGGAATTGAAGCTTTTGGATTTAATGCGACTCCTTCTAGCCATAATCGACCAGTCAAACTTTGCCGTAACTCACTTGCAATGGTTTGGTCAAATGAACTCCCCCAGCATGAATAGAAGGCGTCGAAAGGAATGTTTCGCAATATAGATTCCAAAAACACCGCACCATTTGAGACCATACCCTGGCACCTCTTTTGTCGTGTCATAGTGTTTGCCAATTCCCACTTTTGTTCAAAGTCGACAAAGCAATATTGTGTGAATATCCAAGGTGTTGTGCAAGCGTCAGTTTGTCGCAGGCCAACAATAGTTGATTCGAGGATATTCAATTCAGAATATTGCATTATAGCACCAAAGTTGGCAGACGATTGCACGGCGGTATTAGCAGTAGCAAATGATTCGTCTTGATTGATAGACTCAATGTTAAATCGAAAGGGATCGCTCAACGACACTCCGAGAACGAGCTGCTCATTCATCCATTTGGCAATGAATGTGTGTGCAGCAGTGACATTAAAGGTTGCCCAAAATAAATCATTGGCCAGATTTACTCGAGACACTTGAAGATACGACACACTGCCAATGATTGCGCTTGTAGCATATAATATGCCACAGAAGGCAATGACTTTCTTTTTCAAACGATGAAAGACTGTTGTGGGAGATAATATTTCTGCTGTGGGGCTGTTGTAACAACCTTGAACTCGAACAGCGCGAAAAGTGAATATTTTGGACGGCTCATGTATCGGTACTTGTTGGTCTTCACGAATAATCCACAGCTTAACGTCGAAGGTACTTTGTTTTTTACGATGGAATATGGGAACTAAACCTGCCATGAGACAAGAAATATTATCCAACACCAAATTGTCATTTCGCTCCCGGCAACGTGGTGGTTGAAAATACATGTCCGCAATTCCAAGTACATGTCGAATTGGATCGTCAATTGTATGATGTACTCGACGCCGATATGAGACTCCACAGAGTACAGCCAGACCAATTGAAATGCACAATATGGAATATATTATGAGCACACGTTCCCAATTGCCAATTTGTAGTGAACCGCTTGTGCACTGAACAGCCGAATCCATGTCTTTCGCAATGCATGTTCGATCTGTACTTGCTATTGGTTGTAACGGCATCAAAATCTCGAAAGTTACAACGAGGAGCCAGCCAAACACACACGACAAAGGGCTGTACACAATGGTAAAGCGATTTGTCAAGATACTAAGAAAATCATGGACAACGTATAAAACCCATGTTGCTTCGCTTCCGATTACTAACGTTGCCAGCCAAGGGCGAGGTACAAATTCAAAATGGGACCGTTGTCCTAGTGAAATATTCGCGAGCTCCAACTGTGTGGTGCTCAGTATTAATGTTGCTGTGATGCCGCGAATAAGCATGAGTGGTCGACCAACCCACACCGAGCCTACAATTCGATTGAACCAAACCAAATGGGTTCCTTCGACTTGAAAACGAAGCAGAACAATGCCAAATGTGCAAATAGCGGCAAGGCTAAATAGCACAGCAGTAACGTATAGTACGAGGATGTACATGAGTCGGGTTGCTGATGTGACTGAATTTGAACTGGATAGAAGCAAAGGGGGGTCAGCTACAGACATCAACACCTGCGATGTCACATCGCCTTCAAACGACACCACTTCGCGCATGCCTTGGATCCAGTCGTAAATAAAATTCCAACCGTAAAATGCCCATCTTGAATCAGCCAAGAGAGGTTGTGTCAGAAGTGTCCAGTTGGTTTCATCTTGAAGCGACGCAAACTGCATGATACTCACCTTTAAATTTTCGATTGCGAAAACTGCTGGGGGAATCAAAGACGCATCGAACGAAGCCAACGCAACCAAATCAGTGGCGACTGCGAGAAATGTGTTTAAATTCAAGGTGCATTGCGGTAATAATGTTTGGGGTATACATGGGGACGTTTGTTCAAGCTGCAATGTCATTGCAATGGTAGAAAACGTCCCCGAATATTTAGTGACCGTTGCTGTGAGTGGAGGTTGGGTATCACAAATATCGTAAAAACCAAAGGTTTGCTGCACATATGGCACAGGGTCGCCTGTCAAGCACATGGGACTGCCGCCATAGTACACAAAGTTTGGCTTTTGCCACGATGGAGGAATTGTGGCTACAGTCAAGCTGGGAATGCTGTCGAATGAAAACTGAAATTTTGGATTTTGAACCAAGGTCGAGTACAATGCAGTTTGAAACCCATCGTAGAAGGCCAAAACGGTAGATGGAATTCCAATATAGAACGTGTCGACGGAGAGGAATGGACCAACGCTCGTTCGAAACAACTCGGCTTGAGCCACGTAGTCCCCGTTACTATCTTGAAGACCAAACGCATCTTCAATATTAATCGATGGAGGTTGAGTGATCGAGTTGTTTGCCGATCGGATGAGGCTGCGATTGAGGCTTGCGAGGAACCCCAAGTCATTTGCCAGCAACCAGTAGAGGACCACAGAGGTCCACGGTTCTCTGCTTCGTGCGACACTTTTGAGCTGAATCGTCAGTTGGCGGTTGAGAGCGTTTTGGATAACAATCGACTCGGATATACCTGTTTGTGCGTGGTTTTGCCATTGCAGTTGAAAGTAGTCGATGTGGTTGGCGCGCCAATACTCTTTTTCTTGGTCCACAGTTGTAAGTTCGCGTGCCGTCGACGTCGTTGCCAGCCAATTTTGCCCTTCAGGTACTTGCTCCAGCCAATTTTGGATCACGATTGTAAAGCTGCCTCCGTCGCCGCCATATGTGCTTATAAACTCGTCCCAGACTTGATTTCGCAACACCGTTTCCAAATACACGGCTCCGTTGGCTCGATATCGACTCTCGCAACGCTTTTGTCGACCGACGGTATGCGCCACTTCAAACCGATGGTTCAAATCGACCCAACAATACTGTGTGCACATGTAGCCAGCCCAATAGGCACTCAGCGAGCGCAAATTGTCAATTGCAAACTCGATCGACGTTAGCTCCGTGAGAAGGACGCGGCGAACGTACGTTGGATAGACTTTGGTCGTGGCCACGGAGGTGGCATACGTCTTGTCCATCGTTGCACGAGGCGCGAGGAGGTCCAATGACCCGTTCGAGTGGGTCGTGAGCCACGCATTGAAGAGATCCACGACGAGAGCTTGGTGCGTGCTGGGAGAGTATTTGGCCCACCAAATGTCGTTGGCAAAATGCGGGTTCAAGAGGGCGGGGTACCAAACACACAACGTCATGGACAACACAAGGTAAGCACAGCCAAGAAGAGTCATGCCCAAGCGACGCAACGATGGTGGGCGGTCCAAGGGGATGGCGGTAGCATGTGTTGGCACTCTGGGAAGCACCCGCATCGAGGTGGCCACTCAGAGGCGCTGGCGGGATACGGCTTTGTGAAACGGTTTTGAAAAACTGCCAAAGAACGTGTTGGTTTCATTGGCAAAGGGTCAAGTGGGAACACTGCTTCGATGTCGAGCCAGACTCGGAATAGGGTACCTTGATACGGGCGATCGAACTCAATGTGTTGGAAGATACAAGGAAATTTATCTCAATGCCGAGGGGTTGACGCGACGATGTTCATGTTGCTTTGAAAAATACTTGCATGGTATGGGCTATTGGTTCACTGTCCGATCGATTATAATGTCGGTGGGAAGTGCGCTTTCCAAACCTTTGCCTCGACTGTGAAAACGGTCATCTCAAGGTTGCAGAATAATGTGATTGTCCACAGTGCATTCGAATCGATGATTTTTATTCAATTTTGTAGCTTATCATTTACTAGAGGCTCAAATATTTCAAAGAATATCCAACGACCCCACAACACTGAGGTCGTACTTAATAAAGTAAAAAGGGCGTCGATAATATATGGCACGTTTAAGTTCGAAATTACACACACAAGACGATCTCCATTTTCGAACTTTGACTGTGTGACCATGGGATCTCGCTGTGGACACTCACAGCCTTGTAGACCCTTGACGAAGCAACTCCCCTTTGCGACGCTTTCGAGAACGGACAGCTCCCAGTCCTCCAAGAATTGCTGCAGCAAGATGCTGACGTTCACCAAGCTCGAAATGTACAATCAATTTAACATGGCCAGGATTGACTTGATTGTTTAGGATGGCATGACTGCGCTCTGCATTGCGTCGATGCATGGTCTTGGACATTGTGAATGAACTTGTCCAACATGGAGCCGATGTCAACCTTGCCGGTGGCCCTGTACGACAAACGACTCGGAATCCCATGGTGTCACCTCAGTCTATTAATAGAGTGGTTTGACCCCACTGACTCACGCAAGTGCCAGCGGACATTTGGACGTCGTGCAGGAGCTCCTCGCGCTGGGAGCTTTGATCGATGCACCGACCGAGGTGCGTTTGTTGGTTCGTTGGTGAACTACGTTGACTGTCACGAGCAATGTAGAGTGGGTGGACGGCCTTGTATTACGCAATTCGCGAAGGACACATGGCTATTTTCAATGCATTGCTTCAGCGAGGAGCCAGTGCGAGTACATTTACTGTGCACGTGCGGCGGCGTTCATTCACGGCACGTTTGAAATAACTGAGACTCGTAGGCTCGGGCCAGCCATCTCTTTATTGCGTGCGACATAGGAGCGTTGGATATGGTCCAGGCCATGTTGGCCCACGGTGCTGAGGTTGACAAGCCCACGCTCGTACACAATAATTTGGTTGAAACACGCTGCTTTGACGTTGAATAGCACGGGGACACCCCGCTTTTCGTCACATGCGACAAGGGTCACCTGGAAGTGGTTCGAGAGCTCATTCAAAACGGCGCCAACGTCAACAGCAAGACGTTTGTACGTGATCGTGAACCACGTTGTCACTCCACGCATGAAGTTGCAGGACTTGAGATCGCCGCTGCAAATTGCCGCTACGAATGGGCATTTATTTGAATGTCGTCGATGCACTCATTTGTCGCGGTGCCGATGTCAACCACGAAAAAAAGTGCGATTTTTGTACCTTTGTGAATTGACTCTGGTGGAATTCTAGAACGGGTTGACGCCACTGCTTTGTGCGTCGATGAACGGCCATGCTGACGTTGTCGGCGTGCTTGTAGCCAATGGGGCGTCTATGAATACTCTTGCCGTCAGATCTCATCTTTGGATTCGACTTTACAAAAACTAACCCTTGGATGATAGGATGGACTCACGCCCCTGTACTCTGCAGCCGAGGCAGAGATGTTGGCGTTGTCAACAACCTGCTCAAACATGGCGCCACGACTACGTCTGAGGTGCAATTTTGGTGTCGTCAACTCTAACCCCTGGACCAGACTGAAAAACGGACCCCCCTTGTTGGCGCATGCGTCCGCGGGAATTTTGATGTTTTCAAAGCAATCCTGGACCACGGAGCTGATGCAAACGCCACGGGATGGGTGGGTAGATTGGATATTTAATTGCGTTGTATATTTAACAATTATACGTGATCTATTAGGACGAATTTTCGCCGTTGGCCGCGGCAATGATCTCTGGAAACGTGGACATTATCCGCGACCTCTTGGGCCATGGAGCTCCAATCAATACCCTTACCGCATTCCTTCGACAATCCTAAGTGACATTGGTACTACAGGACGGCAAGTCGGTGTTGTAGACCATTTGTAGTCAAATTAACAACGCCATTCGAGCTCTCCTGCACGAAAAAGTAGTTTGAAGGCTCTCTCGCGACGCAGAGTATTCAAAAACCTATCACTTGTAGGTTGGGACATGGCGCGCCAAGGGTATCTCGACGTTCAAGAATGACGAGTACTCGGACGCAGCGGATTGGTTCACTCGAGTGCTCGATGTTGTCCAAACAGCTGCAGATGTGGCCCACTGCGGGGCTGCATACTTTTGCATGGACTTGATTGATGTGGCATTGGACGATGCTGACAAGGCTGGGAATTGGGCAGTTCTGCTCAAGGATACATGTTGCTTGGGGAAACATTGCGTCTTCTGGGCAAGGAAGACAACGCGTCAATCGCCTTTGATGCGGTAAAATTGAACACAGTGCAACATATTGATTAAAATCCCTTTTGTAGGTCCAACAATGGCGCGTCAAGGACATATCGATGGTCAAGAATGACGATTACTCGAATGCTGCGGCCTGGTTTACTCGAGAGCTCAACATTGCCCAAACCGCCGAAGACTTTGCCCACCGCAGGGCTACATTTTTTTGCATGGGATTCGTCGACATGGCCTTTGACGATGCTCACAAGGCGGCGGAAATGGGCACTTCCGCGGAGGGGTTTATCTTGCTTGGGGAAACATTGCGTCTGATCGACAAGGACGAGGAAGCGTTGGTCACATTTGATGCGGTGAATTGAAGATGAAAACAAACTTATCGGTTGACATTCTAAACTGTACAGAGTGGCAGATGTAGTATTGCCAAGTCATTCAATCTTGACGTTGCCAGTCGAATCAAAAACGATCAGAGAATGCTGAAGACGGTCGATTTTTGGATTTCGATGGCACAACTCTCTCTTATTAGGTGCTAGTGTTCAAGAATATTGTTCTCGGCAGCGTGACTTCTAAGTGTTGGCATGGTCGATTGAAGTTGCAGAGAAGTTGAGTGTCAAATCTGAGTGACAGGGGTAGGGCTTGAAGGGCATGAAAGGGAAAAAGAGTGGAAAAGCACACACATTCCCTCCGTCATTTGAGACTAACGTAAACGACGAATTTAAGGCCGAGTGTCACGACTTCGAGAATCTATTTTCAGTGCACCAATCCTCCATTTTGGTGCCGACTTGACCCGCTTGTCGACCCGTCTCAAAAACAGAGACCTAAAATTGGTCATTTACGATAAAGGCAAGCTTAAAGTGTCCGGTCTGTTAAATTCGTCGTTCATGAGTGAGTGAGATTGATGTTTGCATTGCAATATCGACAGGGGCATCCGTTGTAGAGCAATTAAATGTGGGGTCATAAATGCCATATATTGTACTATAAAGAACCTGTCTTTTCGATAGTTGTTATGACTATTAAAGGAGTTCGAAATATATGCATACTAAAGTCCTCTCACGGACCGCCTTAATGCTCCGGACTTTTCACGAGAATATAATTTGCACCTTGGTCCGTACAATTAACTCCAATTCCATGGCTAAACCAACCCAAGGTACGGGTCCGACCAAAATGCTACTTTCCAGGGAAAATGATTCACAGCTATCGCGCTTAAGCAATTCTACTCTACGCAAATTTTAATAATTTGTTACAATAAAGAATACAATTAAGGAAAATTTTAATGATTGCGTGTCGATATTATCTGGCGTTGGGAAATCGATGAAGCTGCAACTTGAGCTCGAAGGAGGAATTTGGTCGGAAGGAGAATGAAGGGGGGGGGTAAATAGGAGGTGGATTTTGGTTGACAAGTAGCGAGTGTGTGGGGTGTGTAGGTTTAAAAGACATGGATGGGGATGTAGCTCAAATGGTAGAGCGCCCGCTTAGCATGCGGGAGGTACAGGGATCGATACCCTGCTTCTCCAATCTTTTGCCCCTCGTCAGCCCTACATGCCCTACCCCTGATTACGCAATCATTTTTTCCTCAACTTCTCTCTGCAACCCAATATAAAATCATCCCA
>VJMH01005518.1:0-18514 GCA_009835185.1 Aphanomyces stellatus | reverse complement strand
TATTACTACATTGTCCAGCGCAGAGTTAGATTCCAGTGAGCTGAGTGGCTCAAACGACGGCGTGGATGGATGGCTATTATGGGTTGTGGTTGGTAAAAAGGGAGCTCATTGTTCAAGATGCAGTCTCAACAAGTTAGTCGACGCCGATGAAGGGAGATCGCGCACCCAACGACAAGCGTGCCTTGAATCCCAACAATTCAGGTTACAAAGCACGCCACGACAACCGCGCGAGCCAAAAGAACCCAAACAACGCCGCCCACCCGACCAACGCCCAGTTCCGCAGCAGCTTGATTTGTGCACTACCCATTAATACAGTTTTGATGATAACAAGACAGCTTGGCCGAGCGGTTAAGGCGATAGACTCGAAATCTATTGGGGAAACCCTCGTGAGTTCAAATCTCACAGCTGTCGTTTCTTTTTTCTCAATCTTCTAGATTTTCAAGCCCAACGTGATGAGCACGAGAGTTGTCGAGGAAATACGTGCAACCAACCTAAATCTCTTGTTTTTAAAGCCACACCACTGGTTCTTCGTCGTCACGACTCTGGCTGTGCGCGGGGGCAGCGGGAATGGCCGCTGAGCGAGTCTTGACCATTTGGGGCAACGCGCGACTGCTAAAGCTCACCATTTCGAGCGCGCTGTTTTGAGCAAAGAGCGGCATGAGATGTTGCGCCGCCGACGGATCGTGCGCTTCGGGCTCTTCGGTCGCAATGATGTCACGCAATTTAGTTTCAAAGCGGACTTGGTAAGGGTATGGTTCGATGGCCGAGAGGCCGTGGGGGTCCTTTTGGCGCAACCAGACCTTCAGCCACCGTTCGAGGCGCTTGTTCCAGTTCCACGTTTGCAAAATGTCAATCACGCCAATGTAGTAGAGACCGGGCCCAGAAATCGAGTCGCAATAATGCGGGTTTTCACCGCCTAGATCCCAGTTGAGTGGACGCAAGATGAAATCAAATACCGGAAGCGGACTTGTCGACCTTGTACTGGACATCAACGACGCCAATGAGGAGCGAGTAATCCATGATGCCTTGATCGCGCAAAAACACGGAGTCCTTGCGGAGCTGGTCAAACAAGTCTCGGCCTAGAATAGTTGCACACTTAACAATGGAACGAAGACCACAAAGCTCATACCTTCCTTCACCCCGATACGCAGACGGTGGTGCAAATCATCGTCCTTCAAGACAACGTTGGGTTCATGCGGCCCCGCCAAATTCGGGCAAGTCTATCGAATAATTTTCTTCAAAAAGAACAAGAAGAGGCACACACGTACCTGTTGCTTGGACGGGTTGGAGTGGTAAATGAATTGCATCGAGCAGTAGCGGCACTTGACCTTGGCGCCTTCCCTGAACGCCATCGATTGAGCCTCATCTCCTACATGTATCGTACCGGGGATTCTTGTAGCTTCGGTTGACCCAACTGCCCTTGATATCAAAGCGATGGTGGATCTCGGGCGCGTTGGCAAACAGATTCTCCATCACGACAAAATAAAACTTGTTGCCGTGGAGCGTGATCATAAAGCAGCCAAAGAATCTCGTGAGTTTCGTGTCGGCGTGTCCGACCATGTGGTCGCGGTAGTCGGGCGCAATCTTGGCGAGGAACCGCGCCTCGGACTCGACCATGCTCTTGACGATGAATCGCATGTCTTTGCTGAAAAACATAAACGCGCCGCTCGCGCCTTCGCTGATGCTCGGTTTCGTCGCTTCTTCAAACGATGCTTCAAAGTCGTCGGGCCGGAGGTGAAAATGCGCCCGCAATTGCGCAAATGTGCCCTGCAATTGTTGTCAGATATCAACATGACACCAAGCGGACGCACCGGGCGGTAGTTGACAAAGTGGACGGATCGCTGCATGGCCTTCTTGGTGTCCTTGGCGTGCGCGGCTTTGAGTGCCGCCGCCGATGACGTCGGTGGCCGCGGTGCCGAGTCGAGCACCGTAAGTCGAATGTTGCTCATCGACTCGGTTGACGACTGCACCGACAAGCGATGGGATGCCGTCGGGTCGTTGAACCCTTCGTCGCTTTCGCGGATCGCACGCAACATGCCCTTGACCGTATACTCGAGCAAGTCGTTCTGAAGCGACGTGTTGAGTTGGGCCGAGATGTTGGTGTCGATCCCTTCTTGGGAGAAATGGAGCCACTTGGTCAGCACGAGGACGGGCGAGTTGATGACAAACCACAGGAAAAAGCTACGTCATGATGACATACCATGCGACATGTCGCGTCTACGTACGTGACGACGCCGCGGCCTGCCAAAACGTAGCAGTAGAGCTTGAAGACGGGGTTTTCACGCAATGCGTCGGCGTTCCCGGGCGTGTACGACGCCGCGTAGAGGCTGAACGTGACTGTCCAATAGAGCGTGTAGCTAATGATGCTCAACGCACCATCGCGAAGCATGCCTAGACTCGGGTTATGACGTGGCACGCTGGACGCATACCTTTGCGCGTTTCCATCGTCTTGCTCAAGCCCGTGCGGAGCCGCTTCAAGCTCGTGCCCAAGACATAGAACGCAAACGCGTAAAAGAGGACCATCCAGCTGAAGAACGCGACCCACGTCGAAGGATTGAACGACATGAACGGGTTCGGGGTCGAGTTGATGGCCGGATCGAGGTCGTATCTGCCCAAGTGGGTCAAAAGGGGGTTGTCCCACAGGGATCTAACGTACCGCTTGGCATAAGTCCAGCAGAATTTCCCCTCGGCCAAGCCAAAGAAGCGGTCGCGGGATGCCACGACGATCGAGAGCACGACGGCAAAGAAGTAGACCCCGCGGTAGTAGAGCTTTTGGTTGCGCTTGACACTCGTAAAGGGATTGTTGAGCGAAATGAGGAGGTCGAGCTAGGTCGACAAAAAGCGTGAGATGTTGCACGAGGTCGTGGGATACCGTAAGCACAAAGAACCATGCGTCGGCCGAGATGAAGAGAAATTCGGTCGCGGCCGACAAGTAGCGGCACGTCGACGGGTCATTCGGCGTGTAAAAGCCAAAATGGATCCAGAGCGGGTCAAAGAGGAAGCGCACGGAGAGGAGGAGGTCCATGATCGCGCGGTAGTAGAGCAACGGATTCGGATGGCGCTGGTACGCGTGGACCCCATGGAAGGTCACGATGACAAAGCAGCTCGTGAAGAAGGTTTGGGCGGCCCCCATGACAAGTCCAGGGTTGATTTCATGGCTACGACAAATGAGACGAGGTGAAGCATGAACGTCGACGCACCCATCGATTTTCGTCACCATATACGCCGCAACGAGGGTCGCAATCGTCACGCCCGTGCCGACGAACCAGAGCCAAAACCCAGGCCACGTGAAGCGAAGACTGAACCCATCAAAGAGAATCCCACTGAGAGATTGGATCTTGGCCGTGCCAGCAACCTCAGACATGTCGAACGCCTTGATGTGTTCCTCGTTGGTCAAGATGTCTTCCTTCCGCCCAAAGAGGCTCGCGCGCGAAGACGCCGAGTTGCGACGAGCGGTCAACGACCCACTGCGCTCGCTCCCATGGGCATCCGTCGTGCCAGACGAGCTCTGGCGGGTGACTTCGATACCAGACATGCCGCAGGCGTCGAAGAAAGTTTGGCGTTTGTTGTTCGTTCCCACAACAGCCTGCCAGCCGCTTGTATTCCAGTGACACAAGTTCAAAACTTCGATCGAAGTTTACCAATTCGACCTTGGTTTCAGTATGTTGTTGTCGTTCGATGGGACCGAAGTTTGACGTTTGGCGCCTTGCTAAGTCACTTGACCCACACCGTCTTGCCAAAGTCAACCACGCGCACCTTTGAACAAATCCACAGTCGTAACGACGAGCACGCAAGGATACATGTCCACACGAACTAACGAACTAGATGTGCATGCCACGCCTTGTCCATCTTCCAATGCCCAAAACCCACCGATGGAAATCATCGCAGGACACCTGCAATAGTCAGCCACCTTCATGCAGTGATGAAAAAGAAACGACAGCTGTGAGATTTGAACTCACGAGGGTTTCCCCAATAGATTTCGAGTCTATCGCCTTAACCGCTCGGCCAAGCTGTCACTATGTTCATAAACTTATTATCAATTTAAATAATACTGATTGCTCTAAACATGATTTGACGATCCAAAAAACACAACACCGGAAGAAAATGAGCAGGCGAGCGCGCTCTGGCCAGAATTCCTGTTGGATATAGGCCAATGACGATTCGTGGTAGGCCAGCACGACTCAATGCCTATTCGAATTGAGCGATACCTCTTGAAAACACGGTGTGCCCAGAGCTTTTGAGTAGACACAAATGGAATAATGCCAGGTACGAATGAAAAAAATCAATGATGCAACCCTCGTCAAAAGCAACATGAAATTGGCCAAGGCGTTCTCGAATCACGCGCCAACAGGCATGTCGTCGAGATATTGGGCAAGCCCATTACAATTTATCGGTGTTATGATGATTGCGATGGGGTGTGATATCGCCTTTATCGCCTAAGCCAAATATTTGGAGGCGAGGTGCCATGCTGCCAAGGCATTCTCTTTTGTTGACTCACCTGGCGCCAGATTTTCGAATTCTCTGCCCGCTCCGCTTATTCTCGCATTTGCCTCGCACCATCATATGGACGAAAACGCTGTTGCCAACGGCACTTTTGCGACGGCTTGTTGTGACAAATCGCATTTGACATTATTCCAATTGGCGTTGACCCAACAGCTCTGGGCTCGCCGTGTTTTCAAGAGGCATTGTCGAATACAAGTAGGCATCGAGTCATGCTGGCCTAACGCGAATCGTCTAAATCCAATAAGAAATCTGGTCAGAGCGCGCTCGCCTGCTCAAATGCTTTGGGCATTGTGATTTTCGGATCGTCAAAAGGTGTATTTAGAGCATTGACATGGTGAAGTTTGGAGCTTATACAGTCGTGCGGCTGTTCAAAACGAAGCCCAACGGAACAACACAATCAATCAGGATAACCGCTCGAATAGGCCACATCAGCCACGAGAACGCGACAGCGGCTGTCCTCCCGTTGGAGCGATTGCTAGTGCGGACGTTGGTTCATGTAACCTTCGGGTGACGAATGAGCAAGTGCCATGAGATGTATTCAAAGAACATGCATGTGAATATTAGGTCGTCGTGGCCGCTGGCCCAGGGTGGAGCCCACCGAGCGAAACGGGGATGGAGGCGAGGGGGATGCCTTGTTCTTGGGCGGCGGCGCGGAACGACGCGGCTGTTGTGAAGATTTGGATCTTGTCGCGCGTGTGGGGTTCGATGAGCCCCGAGATCATTTTCCACGCACCCCAAAACATAAACGGCGCGTTGACCAAGTACATGCGGAAGAGCGACTCGGGATAGTACTGTTGGCCCAAGGCAAAGACGGGTTGGATGTAGTTGATGACGCTCGGCGACAAGTGCTTGAGCCCGACGCCGGCCAAATCGAAGATGCAAATGTGCTTGTAGATGCGGCGGCCGGTGCGCGACGAGACGGCGGCCATCCTGCGAGGCGACGACCACATGAGAATGACCATAAAATCGTCAGCAAATAGCGTACTCGGCCTGGATCCGCTCCAAGTACTGGAGGCGATGGACGAGGACTTCGTCGACTGTAAACTTTTTCTGAAACGTCGCGAGGTCAATGTCCACGGCGCGCTCGACCGAGATCACGTGGCCGTAGTAGTCTTCGCCGCAGAGCGCCGTGGGCCAGCTCTGGCGAAAGAGCGAGGATTTTTCGAGCGGGACTTCCAGGATGCCGTCGGCGCCATGGAGCTGCCGCCAGTCCTACGCGACGAGGATGAGGATGACATTGGCGAGTCGCGTACGATGACTTTTTGCGCTTCGGCCATGGTTTTGGTCATGCGATGGGCTTTCTTCTCGGACCGGTAGGCCCGTGCAAGGCGGACGCAGAAGGTCGGGCAAAGGGTTTCCGTGCCGTAGGCAGCAACCAAGGCGTCGTAGAAGGGCTGATCAGTCGCATCCAGCGGCAGCGATTCCTCCAACAATGGTATGTTCTCGAGGTCGTTCAGTTGGATGGCAGTGGCGGCGGCGGTGGCGAGCGGCATCGGGTTGGGTGCCATCGCACGTGCGACTTTGGAAATGCGTTTCGCGAGCCCGAAACGAAATATCAAGATGGCGCCATTCCACCAAAATAGTACGGCGGCGATGCCAGCCCATGGCGTAGTAAATAACAATGGCTCTTCTTGATAACGACAACATACGGACCCTGGATTACGAAGACTCGAGAGCGCGTCATCAAAGGACTCCAAAGGACGCGGAACATCGTTCGTGTCGTTTTCGGGCTTTGTCTGCTCGTTGGCGAAGATTTAATTTCAAGCATTTCACGGCGAACCGTTTCGAATGCTCCAATTTAAACGGGCATACAACCTCCCAGTGCATCTGAACCACCTGAACGGGGTATAATCGACGAAACACCAGTCGGATTGGCTATAATTCAACCAATCAAATGAATAACTCGACCAAAGCCGACCCCCCGGATTGGCTGATGCCTTGACTGGTGGCGCCCCTGGTTTCCACGCATGGCCTCGACTCACTTATTGAATCGTCCAACAGAGTTCAAGTACAAGATGGCTGACGCTGCTCCCCGAGGTGAACGTGGTGGTTTTGGCCGCGGCCGTGGCCGTGGTGGTGACCGTGGCCGTGGCCGTGGTCGCGGTCGCGGCCGTGGCCGTGATGGTGAAAAGGAAGGCTGGACCCCCGTGACCAAGCTTGGCCGCTTGGTCAAGGATGGCAAGATCGAATCGCTCGAACAAATCTTCTTGTATTCGTTGACGGTCAAGGAATCCGAAATCATCGACTACTTCCTCAAGGACCGCTTGAAGGACGAAGTGATGAAGATCATGCCCGTGCAAAAGCAAACCACGGCCGGTCAACGCACGCGCTTCAAGGCCTTTGTCGCCGTCGGTGACCACGCCGGCCACGTCGGCCTTGGCTACAAGTGCTCCAAGGAAGTCGCGGGTGCCATCCGTGGTGCCATCATCAACGCCAAGATGGCCTTGGTCCCTGTCCGCCGCGGCTACTGGGGCAAGATGTCTGGTCAACCCCACACCGTGTGCAACAAGGTCACGGGCAAGTGCGGTTCCGTCCGCGTCCGCCTCATCCCGGCCCCCCGTGGTACGGGTTTGTGCGCTGCCCCTGCCCCCAAGAAGTTGTTGGGCATGGCTGGTATTGATGATTGCTACACCTCGGCGCGCGGCCACACCCGCACCATGGGTAACTTCATCAAGGCCACGTTCTACGCGCTCCGCGCGACGTACGCGTACTTGACCCCCGATCTCTGGAAGGAATCGAAGGCGTTGCCCACTCCTTACCAAGAACACTCGGACTACTTGAGCAAGACCCATGTGAAGAAGTAAGTTGTTGGACAAGAGCTCGCAACAAGGGCTCAGGGGAGAGCGCAATTGGACGAGCGCTACGGTGCGTAGGTGTCGACCCCTGGTGGATGTAGAGAGATAGACGATTGCATGTTGGGAAAGCGGAAACGCTGTGGCTGCGTAGGTGGCGACCCACATGTAATTTGATATTAATTTAGATCCTTGCTCTGGATAATATGTGTTGAGCGAAAGAAATGCGTTCTTTCGTTGAGGGGCAAGTTCAGCATGCATTGGTTTCTATGACAGAAGCGCTTTTGAGAGCAGAGCCACTCTTTTGTCCCTCTTAAGTCTAGATTTTGACTGGGTTCCGACTTTAGAGTGCCAAAAACGGTCTACTTTGGTGCATTACAATTGAAGTCGTTGGTTGCATGTGATCAAACTTACAAGTTTTTTGTTGAAAAATTGAGATCGCCCACAGAAATAGAATGAAAGGAGTATACTACGTAGTGCATTCGTTAGTTGTTTGGATGCATCCGTGGTGCGCGGCGAGAGAGAGATGGAGCGGCACTTCCACGTCGATTATATAACGTATTATACACCATATCAGTTTGACTCAGACACTAACCCGTACTTAAGAGAAGGAATCCTGACGTAGTATATAATTCAAACGTATCAAATATAACAGGTTCCGCCCAATTTCAAACGCCATTTGTGCAGGAAGCAAAGTGGCGGTAGTTCGCGCGCAGGGCTACGTTCAGACGCGAGAGACAATCACGATGGGATGGAGCGAACGCCTGGGCCCGCGCTGGTCACAGGAGGAAGTGAAGCAATTCTTCTCGCAGTGGAAGACACATCATGCAGCATCGACCCTCGATCAAGTTGCGCTGGCAGTGTCAACGCAGTTCCCACACCGCACGCCAGACATGGTTCGCGCGCTCATTCAAATGCACAAAGGGTTGTTCGATGCCGCCTCATACCACAGAACAATCACTGTCTTGATGTGTAGGTTCCTGTCCTTGCCCATGGCGACCGACGAAGGGCTCTTTGCGATTCTCACCGACCACTACGACGCACAGGTCGCATGGGAGTCGGAGAAGGAAAAGGTTCAATCGTCCCGCAAGAAGCTGAGCAAGCGCATGCTGTCCCAAGACATGCGTGTCTTTTGCGCGGCGATAGACACCCAGTTCTTTGCGCACAGTGAATTCAATGATTGCTTGGTCCAGATGAACATGGGGCACTTGCAGCAAGCCAAACGGACCGAATGGTCGGCCATCCGCGGCTCCATGGGTCACCCGCGCCGATTCAGCGCCACATTCCTCAAAGAAGAGCGCCAGAAGCTTCTTCGGTACCGCAACGTCGTTCGGTATGCCCAGCGCATGAAGGTTCGCCCCTGCTCTCTCCTTCCGCCGTCGACCTCGCTTGCCTAGGAATTCCCCGTGGACATTCGATTTCCATACAAAATTTACAGCCCGCTTCCCGTCGGCACCCGTGTGCGCGGTACGATCGATGTATGTGTCGGCATCCATGCTGTCTTCTCTCACGTAGTGCTGCATCCCAAGACCCAACAGTTTGTCATTGGCGCCATTTGCACCGTCCTTGTCCTCGAAAACGCGTACGAAGTCATGTTGACGTATGTCAACCACAAGGAAATTTTGCGGTGTCCTGACACGTCGGTCATGGTCCGTTGCAAGCGTCCCAGCCGACGCTGACTGGAATCCTAGTTGTGTGACGAGACCGTGCCCCCACTCCTCTATTGGCAACAAGCGCCCACGACGGCAGCGACGACGGCAGCAACCCCGGCATCCACGACAGGTCCATCCCTCGTCGTCGTCCCTCTTGTTGACAAGTTGGCCCAGGCGCAGAAAATGGACGCATGGATGGTACTCTCGTCGCGATGCGCGCCGTGACGGCGCTGCTGCAGCGGAAAGAGCGCCTCGTTGCGCAGTTGGCGCGCATGAATGAACGCGCCGCGGCGTTGTCGGTTCGTTGTCCATCAAATCCGATCCGTCCGTGGACGATCATGGTGTGTAGGCAACGGGCGAGTCGCTGCCACCCGCGTCCGAGACGGTCGTGCAGTTTCAATCGCAGTATGCGTGGGTGCTTGTCAATTTGGACGTGACCAACCACATGCTCGCGACCGCGTTGCACCGCATGCAATTGTCGCAACACCAAGTCGTACGACATGAGCAGAACGCGCGCGGAAGTTGCAGTGCCCATGATGATTCCTCTAGGAGCCGTACGACGGCCTACAATTCCAGCCGACCGAGTCGTCGCTGAACGTGCAACAGCTCGAATGGGCCCACCAGTATATGAACGCGGCCCACGAACGCTCCCGCGACCTTGTCGCGAGCACGATTCGCCGCCTCACGATGGACGAGCGATGCAAAGAGAGTCTCCAGATGCCGCAACTCTCGACGTCCGAGCTCATCATGGGCTGCATGGACTTGGTCCTGACGTTGCAATGCGCTGTCCACAAGGTTGACGATCGTCACATCATCATCGTTGACGGATCATGTAGATGACAACCGACGACCCGATGCCGCTCACTCCAATGGTGCTCCATAAACTCCTCGATCGGAATTTGGAAATGCTCAAACCGCGGTCCCATGCCAACATGAGCCTCTACCACGAAATTTTCCAATCCGTCCAAGTGCTCAAGAGCGTGCTCTTCCAGCACGCTGCCACGTAATAGACTCCCGTGTTGGTTTTATTTGCCCTCCTTGAGCACCCGCGTGAGCGAGTGGAGGCCACTCATCGTGGCTTTGGCCATCTTGTCGGTCACGTGGTACTTTTGATTGATTTCGGACGCCTTGGCCGCCCCCGTCTTGGCCAACCGCGTGGCTTTCTCGTGGATCTCATACTCTGCATCCAATGCCTTGGCCTTGTCCACCGCGGCGGCCGCGCCTGCCTTGAGTTTGTCGGTGAGGCCATACTCAGCGTTCACGTCTTTGGCTTTGTCGTACGAGGCGACCATGAGAGTGCCCGTCGCGCGCGCGAGCTCTCCTATCGACGACCAAACAACGTCACCCACGATCGCGCGAACGCTGGCGTACCAGGCGTGCCGCTCTGCGTGGCCATCACGGCGCCACCGGCGGCAGCTACCACACAGCCGAGCGGACCGGCAACCATGAGACCGACGCCGGCCGCCGCCGCGGCGCTCCCGAGCATGACTTTTCCGCCGCCGGCTTGCTGCATGCCATCTACACACACACTTGATGGCTTCGTACGACAGCGTTTCGCGTACGCGTAGCGGCCGCATGGGCGTGTAACGCTGACTGCGCCACGTCAATGTGCGACGACACGGACGAGCGCGTGCTGAGCAGCGCGCATCGACGCGTGCTGCACAAGTTGATGGCGTCGGCCAATTGCCGCTTCTCCCGCTCGTCTACGCCGCACGTCAGCTATCGATGCATCCTCTGCGCGGGTTGTCGTACTGGTCGAGGCGTTGTACTGCTTTTGCATGGCCGTGGCCGCTTGGTCGTACATGGCCAGCGCGTCGTCGGGGCGGCCGTTCTGCTCGGCCGTCGCCGCGTCCGCGAGCCATCTCTCAAACTTGGGGCTGCTGCTCATCGCACACGTTTTCGTATGTGTCGTCGTCGATGGCATGTGTGGTGGAATCTATTTTTAGACCCAGTAGGCGGCAGTGCTGGTCCAAGAAATCGCCGCTGACGGGGCCAACATGCATGCAAAGATGACTAGTATATATGGTTGTGCGGTCGTGTGACATACAACGTTCCCTCGCACATGTCCACAGCAATTTCATTTTGTTTTGCCATGCGCCATCATCAAACACAACTTCTTTACTCATGCAAACGACAGAGGGTTTCATTACTTGTTGGCTTGGGCAATCACGTGGTCCAAAATCCCGCTGAACGCGTTGGCTGCGCTCGATGTCGGGTACGCTTCCAAGAAGCCGACGCCTTCTTCGCACGACTGCGTGAGCTTTTGGTCGAGCGGGAGGCGGCCCAAGAAGGGCACGCCGAATGCCTTGGCCATGGCTTCGCCGCCTCCTGCCGCCGGCGGAAACACTTGGAGCTGCACGGCGTAGGCCAAGAGTTCCGGGGCTTTGGCCTTGAGCACCTCGAGTACGTGCTGCGTGTGGTCGGTGGCGGTCGCCGGGTCGACAAAATTGCATGCCGTCAACGGCTGCTCCAACCCCGCCATGTTTTCGACGACGCTACAAGGACAAGGTGCATGACTATGACGACGCGGCACGGCTACTCGTCGTACCCCAAGACAGGCACGCCAGTCTTTTTGCAAAAGTTGAGTTCCTTTCGGACGTCGGCCATCGCAACTTCTTGCGGCGTCGTGACCACGACCGCGCCGTCAATGTTGGTTTCCTTCATGTACTACAGCACGACATGAGATGGAGAATCGAGGCGACACATTCTCTCTACCTGGACAATGCTAATGTGCTCATCCGACGTGCCAGGCGGCGTGTCGATGATCAAGTAATCCAAGTCGCCCCAGTGCACGTCCGTGAGGAACTGCTTGATCAAGCCGCTCTTCTTCGGCCCGCGCCAAATGATCGCGTCGTCGGGGTTCGGCAACATAAAGCCAATCGACATGACACCCAAGTTGTCATCGACGTAGACAGGGGACCACCCTTCGTTGCTCTGATGCACTTCTTGGCCTTGGAGCCCCAGCATGCGCGGGACACTCGGGCCCGTGATGTCGACGTCCAAAAGCCCAACTTGGAATCCCTTTTGGGCCAAGCCAAACGCAAGCTGACAGCTGATGGTCGACTTGCCAACACCACCTTTGCCACTGAGGACGAGGATCTTGTGCTTCACGCGGCTCAAGTGGTCCTTCACATGCGCCATGGTCGGGTCGGGGAGCTTGGTTGCACCGCTCGAGCACAACGACTGGTTCGGGCAGCCCGCGCAGCCCGATGCCTTGCCGGCTTCCTCACTCTGCGTGCCGACGCACCCTACACACATGAGACTCCATATCGCGAGGCCGCCCCGTACCTTGAGGCGCATTGGTCGGCTTGTCCATGTTCACGCGAATTCGAAATGGAGAATTCGATGCCAATGGATCCGGATAGTGCATCATCCGGATGTTGGCGGGTGGTTTGGCCAATCGAACGTTCTCGACGAAGACACGTCGCATGACCCGTTCAGAAGCACGCGCATACCGCGCCGGGATTGCCACTGCGTATGGCTTCTGCCACGGCGCGCCACCATTCATGCATAAATGAACAATGATGTTATGCTTCATACGTAGATTCCATGGACGGTGATCTGACAATCCATGTTCATCGCTACATCTACAGTTGCTGTCGGACATGTTCACCTTGTGCATCCCGACGAAGGGAAGACGCCGTGGAATGCGGCGTTTTCGTGCTTCACACGTGCGTCTTGCGTTTCCAGGGAACACATGTCGCCTCGATGGCACGCGAGGCCAGGACGATGGTGCATTCTCGAGTCGCGGCTTGGCACGACCGCCACTTGTTCACTCTTTCCACAACAATCGTCGATGCTTCTTTCACAGGGATGCTTGGTTGTGCTGACGTGTCCTTGTTCAAGGCGGCGAGGCACGAGCGGAACACTTGCTTTTTGGCGCGGGCTAAACATCTTGGACACTGCCAATGTCACTGTCGTCGGCGAACACGCCATGAGGCCAATTGCACCGTTGTAGCGTTGGACAATCGACTTCTCGTGGCACAACATATCCATGTCTCTCCAAATGTCCCTCATCTCATGCACCTCTTCCTGCCAGCGTCCGCCATCTCATACACCTGCCAGCATCGCGTGACCATTCAAATGCGATCCTCTCGTTCACAATTCTATTGCACGACACACATAACATTATCCAAACACAGCCTTCATCTTGCCGAGCGCAACGAGTGTAATCCAGAGGATGCCGACGGCGACCGAGAGCGACGACGAAAACACATTGATGCGAAAGGCAATCACCGCCGAGCGTTGCCTACAACGATGCATGAGTAAAAAAAGGACAACGAAGCGACCCGAGGCGCGCGGTGAGTTCGCCGTAGAGGGCGGCAAAGAGGCCCATGATGACGATCGACGTGACGCAAAACGTCCCTAGGTAGAGCATCGAGCGGATCCAATTGTGGTAGCGGACGGCCGGCATGACCCCGAGGATGCCACCAGGACCCGCGATGCCATGGATGATGCCGACACACAGCGCCGTCGCCTATGACGAGTCCTGTCATCATCGTGATCCATCCCGATGGAACCAAGCACTACCTTTTGTGTGGTCGGGTTCTCCATGTCGACGCGCGGCAAATACCGCCGCGAGCGTTCTTGGACCCATGCCCACCGCGAATACGGCTGCACCTGGTCCTCTCGCGCGTCCATGTGCGCCTCGAGCGCGTCCGCGACGGTGTCCAAGTCGAGGTCTTCGAGGTCGCCGCCGTCGGAGGACTCGTCGTCCTTGCGCGGACTCACAGACGGCGACGGCGCTTTTTCGGGACTTGGGTCGCGCACGAGCGGCGACGCCGACGGCCGCCGCGTGCTCGGGGTCGACGCCCCCGACGACGACGACATTGTGACAACGGAGCGCTCGTCGTCAAAGGGCACCTGGTCGTACGCTTTCGAGGTGTCGCGATCCTGGTCGTCGAACGGCGCATGGAGCTTCTTGAACGCACTGTGCAGACCGTAGACCCCCAACGCGATCATGAAGACGCCGACGATGATCTCAGTCACCATGTCCAGTTTTTCGAGGTTGAGGCTGTCGTCGAGGAGAATGAAGATTACTGCCATGAGAATGAGACCGATGGAATGCCCACAGCCCCAGCGGACGCCGAGCGCAAACGACCGCCACGACGACCCGGCGCTGAGGGTGGCCAACGCGCTCAAGTGATCGGGGCCAGACATGACGTGGAAGACCCCAAAGCCGATGGCCGTCGCGATGAGCGTTCCGTACGAGCTCTTCTCGTCGATGTCATGTGCCGGCATCACAGTTCCTTGGTGTGCGGCGTGCCGTCGAAGCGAGGACGCCTTCCAGGTGCGTGCTGGTGGGAGTAGCACTTGTTCTGACTGAGTCGTTCACGTTGCAACATTCAACATTTTCGTCCATTTGGTGTCTTTCGACCGAATTTTGGATAAAAATTCACCATTTTTGCAGGTTGGACAGTGGGGAATGTTCCATCCGTTCGGCAAGTCTTTACATCAAAATATAAATAGGCCCACTATATTTGTTAATTGTATGCAACATATGCCGAGTCAGAATAATATCACTTCCAACGTAGAAATAGATCCAGGAATGCAATCCAGAATATGGGAAATGGCGGCGTGAGCCGCCATGACAAATGAAGGCGAACGAACAACGAGCGAAGACACACCGACACCTGTGGAAAACTTGACTCGGGCATGATGGTCAAAGGCTATGAGGGGTTCGAAGTCTGGACACCCAACGACGCCTTCCGAAAGACTCGTTTCAATGTTATTTCAAACGATCACGGTCTTCCCGGCGCCGTCGATGACACCCTTCTTGATGATGATGTTCCCATACAACCGAGTTTCTCCCGACGATATGATCGCATACACGGTCTTGGAGCGCTTGTAAAAGGCAAAACGCTCGAGACGCTCAAGCCCGGCGTGGACCGTGGCACCATCGCTCGTTTGGTACGAGTTGTCCAAGATGCCCTGGAATTCTTTCACGATGGGCGCATCTTCATCAGAGTGGACTTGTTTCATGATTGTCGCTTGCGTCGCTTCAAACGAATCCAGCGGGAAGAGCTTGAGGATCGCTTCGAGCAATTCGGTGGCAGAGGAGCCAGGCATGTGCAGCACCGTGGGAACCCCTTGGGAGGACGCGGGGAAATTGGCGTCGGCAATGAGAAGCTCGTCTGCATGACCCATGGAAGCGAGGACAGACAAGAGCTGCGGCGTCAAGATCGCCGGCACTCCTTTCAGTGGCATGATGCAAATCTGTGCTGCTTGTGGCTGGCAAATACGTGCCAAAACCCGAATCTTGGTCTTTGTGAGGGAAATATGCGTTAAACCGAATGAAATTATTATCCGGAAGGCATCACAATCGACATACATGATTGGTCAAAATGGAAGGAAAGACATTTCGTATTGGTGAAAGTATATGACAACATGAAAATTCGATTGGTGCGACGGTCCTGTATTTATGCGCCAAACCAATTGTTGGCACCAAATTGCCAACCAACGGTCGCACCCGAGCAAATGCCAAAGAAGAGGGCCAGACACATGAGGGCACCGGCAGACTCACGGTCTTCTTGCGCGACCAAGCGGGGACCCAGCGCAAACGTGATGGTCGAGAGGACACCGTTGGTCAAACCGATCAAAAAGTTCATAAACAATTGCCAAAATTGACCAAAGGCAGCAGCGTCGCCAAACGCGAAAAGCGGGTTCGTCAGTGCCTCCTTCGTGACAGGATTGAAGCCAGGCAAGCCAATCAAAACAAGAAGTAGGAGCGCCCAACGCAACCACGACAAACCAAAGCACCAATTGAGGTCAATGCGGGTGAGCAAAAGAGGTGCCAAGACACGACCAAAGAAATCACCATAGTTGTACGTGGCAATGATACCGGGAGCGCAATACCAGTTGGCCCACGACGCACCGGCGGCGTATTGAAAGCCAGACGAGCAGCCAATGCCGGGGAAGACAGTCAGCGAGACCAAGAAGATGATAAACTGGGACACAAAAGGCACAATGATGACGCCAGCGATGCGAGTCAATCGGGCAATGTGTTGACCAAACGATTCGTTCGAGGCGGCGCGGCGGTTCGTTTCGGTTTGATTGCGATCGATCAAATACTTGACGCCATCGACCTTGATCAAACGCGCAAAGAGGTACATGGCAAGCAAGCAGACCACAATGAACACGGCGAAGAAAATGTAAAACGAGACCGAGTTGATGCGTTGCTTGTCGGCTGCGGCGGGATCGATGCCACCGACGAGGAGACGGATGATCGTGTTGAGCGTGATGTTGATCACGCCCGAGGTACCGTTGCCAACTTGGATCGCAGTCGTGAACGACGAGTCGGGAAACAAGGCAGACAAGGCGTAGAAAGGAGCTTCCGTGATCGTATTGATGGCACCGACCATGCCAAACGATATCAAGACCAAGATAGCGCCCGTGTCGGGGGACGTGTCAAAGATTTCTTGGGCCAAAATGATGAGCGCGCACACGATGAAGAGGACGTAGCCAATCATGACACGGTTCCACATGCCGAGTTTCTTGTCCCAGCCAAAGAAGAGCTGGAGCGCATGGCCGACAAACATGGGCCACGTGGACGCGGGCGTCGTGAGGTACATAAAGTTGAAGTTGGCCTTCTTGAACTTTTCTTCGTAGTAACTTTGGGCCGACAAGCACGAGTAGTAGGCCCACAAAACGGAGCCATTCAGAAACATGAGCGACCACCAGATGAAGCGACGGTTCTCATCGATATTGTTCAGTACATTTTGAGGGATTTCGCCTTCAAAGTTGGCCATTTCGACCGAGACGGACTTGGTATCGGCGGGAGTTTGAAGCTCCACGTGCTTGCTAGCGTCCATGGTGCGTGGTAGTCGAAGCTTGGCAAATTGAAAAGTGATGGCCGTCGACCTGGTCGAAAGTTGGCTGTAGAGCATAGCCACGGAGAAACTTGATCCACACCAGATAACCAGGACATCCGCTAAACTCTGTTATTGAGAACAAAGTTGCAACAATGTTCCAGGCCGGCGGGAACAAGTCCCATGCGGAAGGAAATGAACTTGAAGAAACGCACAAAGCTGTCACCCAAAGGTGTCATAATTACCCATTCCAATACAACAATCAAATACAAAAGGTTGTGTCGGTTTCATGGCGGCCAAGCAGCCGAAAAATGTCACATGTGAAACGGTTAAATGTTTGATTATCTATCCACCCATAATATGTGAGCCACAATTGCAGTTAACCATTTCATATAATATAAGGTTAACTGTATTCACAAGGAGTAAAAAAATACTTCGAATGAATAATAGCCTGGTCTGCATTAATGTGGATTCTCTGGAATGTGACAAAAGGCCTTTGTGCCGCGCGGCCATTGCTGTTGGCTTCAACTTCAAGCAATAATTGAATCCTGACATTGTTCCAAATGCATGCAACAGACTGGCTGTGATGCTGGGTGTGCACGCATCCTCAAAAGTGCCAGAGTCAAGTATTGTCTTTTCGACCGAAACGTTGAATTGGCGATAATTCACCGTAGCCATCCGACAAATCGACTGGGGTACTTGACAAAGATGAGGGAACCAAGTCGCAGCCGACAATAACACTGGTATCATCAAAGTGCGTATCCAGTCCGATTTTTAAGCGCAAAGAAGACCCGAGCAATCCTGGCAAGGACATTTTGAATGTGTACTAATTTCCAATCTCGAAGTTCGTGCTCTCAGATCACCATTTTCCATTTGATGTGAACTACACCAAGAATCACCTCGACCCAATATTCATCTGACATCGTTTGCGTTCGTGCCCGCACTCACGACTCAAAACATTTGGATGACACTTGTGTTTATTTGTGTGTCGTAGACAATCGACACCAGTTTCCTTCGTGGGAGCATTGGACATCCATTCTGCGATCATTAGACATTGATGCAAGGTCCCCCGTCGAAAAGGGGTTCAAGTCAAAAGCAATAGACCGCTCTCCTTGCAATGCCATCCAACAAACATAATTGAAGTGGTACACAATTTAAAAAGATATTAACTACAGAAAGGATAGCAGCTCACGGCTGCTTGAAGTGACAATTGCTTAAGCACCAAACCAGTGGTTGGCACCAAATTGCCAGCCGACGGTCGCACCCGAGCAAATGCCAAAGAAGAGGGCCAGGCACATGATGGCACCGGCAGACTCACGGTCTTCTTGCGCGACCAAGCGGGGACCCAACGCAAACGTGATGGTCGAGAGGACACCGTTGGTCAAACCCACAAGGACATACATGAACAATTGCCAGAATTGACCAAAGCCAGCAGCGTTGCCGAAAGCGAAGAGCGAGTTGGTGGGCGAGGCAAAGGTGACAGGGTCCGAACCGGGCATGCCGATCAAGAGGAGGATCAAGAACGCCCAACGCAACCACGACAAACCAAAGCACCACTTGAGGTCAATGCGGGTGAGCAAGATAGGCGCCAAGAGACGGCCAAAGAAATCACCATAGTTGTACGTGGCAATGACACCGGGCGAGCAGTACCAGTTGGCCCACGACGCACCAGCGGCGTATTGGAACCCAGACGAGCAGCCAATACCGGGGAAGACGGTGAGCGAGCAGAGGAAGATGATGAATTGGGCGACGAAGGGCA
>VJMH01005517.1:0-15370 GCA_009835185.1 Aphanomyces stellatus | reverse complement strand
ATCGGGTGTTCGCCCACGGCCAAGTTTTGGTCACAGGTGCCCCCGCCAGGGTTGATCGTGCAGACAAGCTTGTCTACTTTGTGGAGCTTGATCGGGTAGTTACATCGATTGATGAAATGCAGCGTTGACTGGGTGATGGGGCCAGGGTTTGCACTGGGGCTAGGGGCTGGAGGCGGGGGGCTTAAACTTTTGGGGAAGACTGCACGGGCGCCAGAGACTTGCGATGCCTTTCCGACTTTGTTCTTGAGGTAGCACGTGCCTTTGAACCACACCGAGACGACGCATCCTGGCGTGTTGGTGCAGTCGGCACAGCAATCTTCTGCTACACCATGCCTTGTGGTGGCCATGTCGTTGCCGTAGTAATCCGTGTTGTCTTGGACGTTCGAGCACTTTTGGCTTGCAGCATAAGTGGTCGAGGCAGTGTCGTTGCCCCTGTTGTCATTGTTGGCCTGGAGCTCCGAGGATGCCGTCGCTGTGGACGAGAAGAAGGCAGCGAGTGTCGTGAGGAACAGAACGCGGTGAATCATGGTAGATGATTGAGAAATGAAGACAAGAATGCAAACGCAAAGTTGCCGCGTAGTGGGGGGACGAAATGGTATCAGGTGCTTTTAGTAAAATGTGTGCACTTTACTCGTCCGTCGTGATTTCAGCCCATCTCTTACAAAATAGCGGAGAGACGACGAAAGGTGATGGTATCTCCTGTAAAAGAGTACGCCATTGTCACTGTGGTCGTTTGTTGCAGAGAATCACAATCGCCGGCAATTTAACGACCGGCAACATTGAAACAGCTGCTGTCGACAGAGGCGACACCTAATGCTGTATACACAACAATCGCAGAAATTACAGTCGTAGCTCAAGTCCTGGTTTCATGCTTGCCATTCATGCAAGTCCTGGCTTTACCATGCGGTCATCACCCAGAGTCTAAAATCTGCAATAATTTGCAGCTCCTGAAGCCATGATCACTCCATCCACAGCGTAAATTGCTGATATGTCACACCACATTTCAATTTCACAACCCTGCAACATGGCTGTGAAATTGCTAATGCGTCGAATGCATGCTTTGCAACAAGCGAAAAAGCCTACTGGCTGTTTTGGCTGGGTTAACACAATTTCTAGCTCAACTACTGGTATTGTTGTCGTAGTCCAACGAGAAGGCGGGCAAAGGTGTACAGTACACGCAGTAACGACAACAACGATGGCAGCAACTGACAAACCATTTGTAGTGTAGAGTTTGAGGTCATCAAGTTCCCATCCACTACTGGACGGCCCCTACTAACAAGTATGTATGTCGTCACAGCATCATTCAACCAACTGCCCCAACGAGATCGACTGAAAACTCATTCGGCCTCGGCTTGGCCCATTGCATTTTCCATATCTCCACACAAACCCAACGCCACATATCCGTCACATTAACTGTGTTGCACGTCGGGAACCCACAATATATTGGTACAAGTACAACTTATAATGGAATTTAGGGGCAGTATGTCACGACCACAGACTCATCCACGGGACAATCCTTCATCTTGAAGTCGTCGAACGGGTAGGTGTAGGCCTCGGGGCAGACGTCGTGAGGACACTTGACCGAGTGGCAGTTGCCTTTGCTCGGGTTGTCGTTGTACTTTTGGGGCACAAGCGAAACGGGGACGTTGAAGCCGCGGCGGCCGCCGTTGTTTTGTAAGCATTCAGCATGGCTGTGCCCGTTGCCGCAGTTGGGCGGCACAACACTCACGTCAAACCAGAGGCGATCGCTCGTTTTCGAGAATTCAACCAACGTGACTTCGGCCGACTGGGTGTGTCGAAACATCGGGTGTTCGCCCACGGCCAAGTTTTGGTCACAGGTGCCCCCGCCAGGGTTGATCGTGCAGACAAGCGTGTCTACTTTGTAGAGCTTGATCGGGTAGTTACATCGATTGATGAAATGCAGCGTCGACTGGGTGATGGGGCCAGGGTTTGCACTGGGGCTAGGGGCTGGAGGCGGGGGACTTCCGCCTTGGGGGAAGACTGCGCGGACACCAGGGGCATGCGTGGCCGCGCCAACCTTGTTTTTAAGGTAGCACGTGCCTTGGAACCACACCGAGACGACGCATCCTGGTGTGTTGGTGCAGTCGGTGCAGCATTCTTCCGCGGTGCTCCGGCGTGTGGTGGCCATGTCGTTGCCAAAGTAGTCTGTGTTGTCTTGGATGGAAGCGCACTGCTGCCGGACAAAGCCAGCTTGGGCCCCGGCAGCCACGCCAGGCGTAATTTGTTTGTTCTTGAGCCAGCACGTGCCTTGGTACCACACAAAGAGGACGCAGTTGGGGTTGGCGCTGCAGTCACCAAAGCAGTCATTGGGCGCCCCACGCGAGGTCGAGGCAATGTCGTTGCCCCAGTAGTCTGTGTTGGGCTGGAGCGCTGACCACGCAGTCGCTGTGGATGTGACCAAGACGGCAAGCGTCGAGAGGAGCAGAGTGCTGTGGACCATGACGAACGATTGGAAAATGAAGAAAACGAACGGTGGAACGTTGCGTAGTGGTGGGACGAGAAGTATCAGGAGCAATTTGTGTCGTGTCTCGCCTCGCCTTTGGCGCAAGATTTGGCCAAAGAGTCAGTCTATCGTGTCTCGTACCAAAGGTTAGATGATGGTCTCTCTCAGTCACGGGCCGGAACGGAGTGTATTGTCGCGACATTGCACTGGTTGCTGTTTTGAAGATTGCCGAAGCACAAGTTAACTGTAATTTCTGGGCTCGACTGAGACTTTGCCCTTTGTTGCAAACAGCATGGTCAAGGATAAATAATTATATCTCGTCGACGAATTCATCATTTGTGAAATGTCCAATTCGACTGGTAGAAGTAACATTTCTCTTGGAGTAATTGACAAAGGCGACACCACCACAGGCAAAAATGTTGCACCAGACCCCCCGCTCCACCAAAGGCAACAACCCTACCACCTCACCCCTCTCCAGCACCTTTGCCATTGCCACGAGGAGTGCCCAGAGTCACACGTCTGCAACAGGGCATCTGCATTAGCATCGATTGCCTGTTGGCAACATGGCATTGCTTCGCCAAGCAGACTTGGACGCACGAACGTTCGCGGCAGCGGCAGCGCAGGACTCTGAAAAGACGAGCCGTGGGGCCAGCCTGCCCAGACTGCATACAAACCTCAAGTGCACAACACTTTCGCATATGTTCAGAAAACATAGGCCAGCAGGTTTTTTCCTTTTGACGTGCGTGGAACATATGGAGTCGACTGTCTTGCCGGTGTTGGACGTGCGTTTTATTCGACTAAGTGCGGATGAAAAGCTTGCCATCTTGCCGTTTCCCACGTTGTACGCATGGCGCACTTAGTAAACTCGTGTCCGATCACACCTTTTACACGATGTCGCGCAGTACATTTTCTGGGATCTTGGCTATCCACTCGCAACATGTCATTCTCCAACTTGCCTTGCCAGACACACAACCCCACAGTATGAAGCTCCATTTCCTCTTCACAACGTTGGTCGCTGCAACTGCTTTTGCTTCCACTGCCAACGAATGCAACTCTGTCCAAGCTGACGTCGACTACTTTGGCAATGACATTGGCCATACGAGCCGCGCCAACGCCGGCGACTGCTGCAGCGACTGCCAAGCCAATCCTGAATGTGTCGTCTCGGTGTGGGTCCAAGGCACGTGCTGGCTCAAGAACAAGATCGCACCCAAGACGACCCTCCAAGGCGCGACCGCCTACTTCCCGACACGCGCCGCCGGCGACGCCGGAAATGCCACCGCGCCGGCCGGCGGCTCGTCCTCGCTGCCAACGCTCAACGTCCAATCCGGCTTTGCGTATGCCACGTCCCAACGCAGTGGCTCGTACAACATGGTCACGGCGTTACAAGGCTGCCAAAAGACGTCCGTGTCGAGCCAAGGACCGATCGCGCCGTACCACGAAGACGTCTCGTTTGTGTTTCGCGGCCCCATGGACATTTACAACATTGCGATCTTCCAGCCGCAAAACGGCCAGTGGGTGCGCGCGTCGAGCTACAGCCAGCAGTCGAGCAGCAACTTGGTCTTTATGAACAACGCAAACCCGCAAAAGTTCAACGGATTGGCACCCCAAGGTTATGCCTCGGCCGACGGTCGGTCGTTTAGCCAATCGGCGTCTCAGTTCAAGGGCCGTCTCGACGACGGCTCGGACCCTGGCAACATCTACGGCGGGCCGGGCATTGCCACAGGCGTCGAAGTCAACATCCTCCAACCGGCCAAGTGCACTCGCGACACCTGCAAGGGCTACTTTGACTCGACGTTTGGACTCCAAGGTTGGTCTGGCAGCAAGATCTTTGTGACCAAAGTCAAGATGGACGCCGGTGGCATCCCCGCCATTTGGATGCTCAATGCGCAAGTCGTTCGTGCCAACCAATATGGTTGCAACTGCCGCGGCATGGCCGACCCCGGTGGCTGCGGTGAGCTTGACATTGCTGAAGCCATTTACAAGGGCACCAACACACTAGCGACACACAACTACTGGCTCAATGCAAATCCATCTACGGGCCATGATACGTGGGCCACACGCCCCACGAACGGCCCCGCGACCTTTGTGACGATCTTGGACGAAACGTCGGGTGCGATCAAGGTGCTCAAGCTCAGTGGCGATGATTTTGCCCACTTTGATGTCGACAACATCTCGGTCGAGAGTATGAACAAATTGATCCAACATCAAGTCTAAGAGTGGAAATAAGTAATATTAACCCTAGTCGTCGTGTAAATACGGTTGCCTATAATAGAAAGGGTGTGCACTCAACGGCACCTTCGTGGAGCTTTGGGTGCGGCCCTTGTTTATGTCGCACCCCATAGTTGACACCATCAACGACCAATCGAACAACGGCGAACGACGAGTCGTATCGCGATCATTCACTTACATCGAGGCAAACTTTCACGTTGAGTGTTTCTTCAACTGCGGGATTGATTGTGTTGAAGTTTTGTTGATGATCTGCCGCGGTTCCGAGGTATACGTCGAAACATTTCAGATTGGCCCGACGTGATGGCGTTAGGCAAATTACAACGGTACATTGACGTTATTATGCAGGCTTTCCAGCTTCAAATTTCAGATTAAACATTTCCTGCGGGTTAAATAGTCACGATATTATTCGCTGGCAGAACCACAACGATGTGGACCTCGTCGGCACCAATGCCACGGAGGGTTGGGCCGTTAAGCCCGCAACGAACTTTTCTCAATCAAGCACACGATGGTCCAAGCCAACTCACGTCAAGACATCGTCTATTGTGTCATCGCTTACATCATTTGGGCTGTTTGCCCAATCTACGAAAGCAACTCGAAATAATTTCGGCCGTCGAATAGTCCTGTCATCGAATCGTCTAGGCCCTTCCGACGCTCCTCCTCTTCCTCCTTGTCTCTCGCCAACTCTGTGAGTTTTCGCTCGTTTTCAGCGACTGGAAGCTTGTCCTGCGCAACATGTGCTCAGGCCATATCACTATTCATCACATCATGTGTGTGTGGGCAATCAAGACGGGCCACATTGTCGAATTGAGTCTCGCCTTCTTTGTCAACCCCCTGACGAACGTCTTACTTTGATTCTCTTTCTTGGTAAGTGACTTCGGCGATACCAGTGGATTGCGGTTGGCTGCGCGACCGTCAGTGTTCTCGGGTGTTTCCAAAAGTGAAGAGCCATGGATTGCCATTGGCGTCGAGCTCAACACTAGCATGTATGGCTTGATGAAGAAATTGGCTCCGTTGGACCCGGTTATTAATTTACCATTGAGTTTGTCCCCCTCTTCGTCCCAGCCATTGTCATTTTGGTCGCGTCCGAGAACCACTTTGGTCACAAAAAGGTTACGACAGAACTCTTTCTTGTCGTTGCCGGCATCTTCCCAACACTTTCTCTCCTCTGTCATTGTCAGTGCTCCAGGACATTCAGCCAATGGGGCTATTCCTTATTGGTATTTCGACATCCAAGCTCATTCGTTCATCGTCGTCACGACTGCCCTCATAAGCTTTGCATCGAAAATATCGTCTGACAGTGACTCAAATTCTCCTCCCCACCTGTGACTTGGTTCCGAGCAGCTGATACCTTGTTTTGGCACATGCACATCACGGAATGTCACTCAAGACTCGTTGAAACGGAGTTACTACAAATCGAGTACTACGTAGTTCTAGTACGACGCAAACGGCATGGTCGACAGACTCCACTCTGCCATCACAAACGACTTGCAAAACCTCGAGTCCCCACAAAAACAACTCCTGGGTCCATGTTTATTGGAACGAACTGCGTCGCAAGAGAAGACGAATAGTGGCTTTGATTGAATGTCACTCCCATGTTTTTACTTCCAGGACACTTTCGATGGAGTTACAAACCTTTGACCACGTGACTCATCTACTCTTGACATTTCAAATGCGAAAACTATTTCGAGACCTTTGAAAATATCAAAACTCCTTGTGAAGCATATCGAAGAGGTTCGATGGTTTCATTTTTCGTGATTTACCATTTATCAACACCCTCATAGCCAAGGTGGACCACGGAGTAGAATTCAACCAATGATTTCTTGGCGTGAGTGGAATCTTGAGAGTTTGGAGAAAGAACAAGCAACTCTATGTTGAGCTTCTCCACGACTGGTTTGAATCATGGTGCCAATAATATAGACGACATTCGTACTTGTTGCATTTCCCACAGCTCCTTAGACTCTCTCCCCACGATGTTAGTGTAATTGCAATGGCATGGCTGACCACGGAGGATACGGTGAGCTTGGCATCCCAGAAGCCAGCTAAGGGCGCCAACACAAGGGACATCAACTAACCCGCCCATGGACCACTATCCTTGTAACCATCAACCATCTTCGACAAATCTTCGGGGAGCCATCAAGGTGCTCAAGGTCAGTGGCGATGACGAATCACTTTAACATTGACAACATCTCCTGAATCCGTTGCTCCAACATCAAGACAACATCGTATTAGAACGGTTCGTGTTGCCTTTCAACGGCTCGACGTTGCCTTTCAAGCCCAGTCGGCGTGCGCATGCAAAATCGATGGCGAAAAAAGGGGGCACTTTTGTTTGCCCTTCATGTTCATCGAGGCAAGACCATGCCTGGGTCCCAGAGATGATACGCTGCAGTGACGAGGATGACGAAAACGATCGATGTACGAATCATTTCTCGACTTGAGTTCCACGGGGCACCTTGGTCGACAGAATTACTGCTATAATTCGGCGTACTAATTAACAGTGATCGACGAAGCGCATCTCGAACATTCACCTGCGCGAAACATCGTGATAATCTACATACCTACAATGTAGTGCAGTGCACCCACGCCATCTATTTTTTCAGTGCTCGAAAAGCCATGGGTACCAACTTGATGATTGTGCTAATTTTTGTTGATGCTGAACCTCATCCATTCTGCATCCAAGCAAAAACGTTTAAAAATATTAAATGGAGACGTCTTTGTACTTTAACGCAGGCAAAACCCTGCTTTTACTGCTGCAGCAAAATGCATTAGGTAAATATGGACTTGTTCATTCGCTGGCAGAACCACCGTCGACGAATTCGACGAGGTCCGTCGCGACAACAACGTGCGGCAGCGAGAGCGCTACCCCAAAGCAAGCCCAAAAGCTCACAACTTTATTTCCCGACTCAAGCACACAATGATCCAAGCCAATCCACGCCGTGGCATCATATGTTGTGTCGCCGCCAACGCCCTTTGGGCAGTCGCTGCAATCTATTTGAAGCTTGTTGATACAGCCTCGGTGGTTGAAGTGTTTTGTCATCGCATCGTCTGGGCTTTTCCTACATTGCTCCTATATCTTCTTGTCACCAGCCAACTCCATGTGCTCTACCATTCCCTCTGTAACTGGAAGCTCGTCCTGCGCTATGCTGGCTCGAGCCTCCTGCTTGGAGCATCCCTCTACGTCACGGTCTGGGCTATATACTCAAACCACATTGTCGAAATGAGCCTTGCTTTCTTCATCAACCCACTTGTGAACGTCCTCCTTGGCATCCTCTTTCTTGGGGAACGTCTCCGTCGGTATCAGTGGGTCGCTGTTACCTGTGCCGTCGCTGGTGTCCTCGTCGTTGGCATCACAAACGGCCAGGTACCCTGGATCGCTCTTGGGATTGCATTCAACTTTAGCATCTATGGCTTTGTAAAGAAGCTAGCTCCGCTCGATCCTGTCGTTGGTGTTACCATCGAATTGGCCCTTATTTCCGTCCCTGCCGCTGTCTATTTGGCATCGTCCCAGACAGTCTTTGGCCACGACAAGGTCACGACGGACCTCCTTTTGGTTGGCGCCGGTATCTTCCCCACGGCCATTCCGTACGTACTCTATTCTGCTGCCGCCCAGCATATCTCGATGACGTTGCTGGGTGTCCTCCAGTATATCCTACCCACGGGATCCTTCCTCGTCGGCACCTTCATGTACCACGAATCCGTCTCGACGGGCAAGCTCATTGGTTTCATCGTTGTCTGGGCCGGCCTCTTGATATTTACAATCGAAGGTATCGTCTGGCAACGACTCAAGGCCCCCTTGGCGGACCTGTCATCAGTGGTCGTCGTACCAATCGAGTTGGATGACGACAAGCTCGACACGACGTTGCCCTCGCAGGACCACTGGCAAAACCTCGAGTCTCCGCAAGGAAAGACTGATGGGTCTATGTCTAAGGAATCGACGAGCCGCAACTAGAACGAGACATTGTCTACAGTAGGCATTTATTTTACATAAAACTCACAGCTTCACATGTGGTTTGCAAACAAATGTACAAAATATCCAAATGTGAGCAACTACGAAGTACGCAGTGTTAGGCAGTCGACTGAGAGGTCCAGTTTCCACAGGCGAGGTTCGCCACGAGGAAGAGCGGTAAAGCAGTGCATAGTACTCCTCGAAATAATAGTATTCAAGTTAATTCCTAAAGCTTTCTCAACATCGACTTCTCATATCTGTTTCAATGTGTGTGCTTTTACCAACAATCGCCTGCCTGCGTGATAGAATGACGTCGAAGGAGCGCAGGGGGCTGCGCTTGGACGACGGACTAACCCAAACGACTCAACGTAGAATCGGCCTTTCGATGGCCATTCAAAAGCAATGTCCTAAATGTGCGGCATCACGATGTACAACTAGCTTTCAAACAAGTTTAAGATTGTGCCGTTGCCTACAATTGTCATTGGGCTATGGTAGACGCGATGTACTGACTAGGAGCCATCGTGAAGTGCACGTTGGTGTCGATGCCACGGACCTCGAATCACCAGGGCTCGAACCGGTGATCGTGTGTGTCCTTTATATACTTAATTAATGTATATTCCACCGAGAGGGTGGACGCTCTCCCACCGAGCCAAATGAACCGGTCGATCCCCGTCGAGTAGATTGTGAACTCAAGAGTGCCTTTCAGACTATGGTGATGAAAAATACGCCACGTGCAAATATGGAAACACCCTGAACGTCCTTTTTGGAGCTCACTGAAATATCCACTTGATTCGAAAGGGCGCGTGCGCGATAGAAACTATGTCTCACCAAAAGCATCTAAATGTCGTGTGGCGCCACGAGCAACGCAGGGACTGATACAAGCGCCACTCGACGCACCTCTGTGTCGTCCAGAGAATTGCCTAGCTGAAACATTTAGGTGCGAGGGACATGAAGGACTAGACTCGACATCTGGGGCTGCCCTGCGGGTCTCCATTATTCGTCCAAATTTGTTTTGATGATGCCGATTCTCACGATGAACAATCGTTCCGAGGTTTAGAAAAACGTTTTGCGACTCAATTGACAAGGAACATCGTCGTAACAGTAAACCTTTCTTCCAAGTGGCTAAACTCCAGTTATAATGTTAAAACGTTCAGGTTTAACGCCACACCTGTTTCGATTGGCTGGTGCACGAAAGCAGAAACGCCTTCAAAATCGAAATGGCACCCTCGCGAGTGCGAAGAATGCTTCCGAAGGCGGCGAATCCCACAAAATCTTTCCCTCCCCCGAGCACAGGATGATCGAAGCCAATCCGCGCCGTGGCGCCATCTTTTGCGTCATCACCAACTTGATTTGGGCCGTGTGCCCCATCTACTGGAAGCAGATCACCGTCGTGCCGTACCTCCAACTGCTTTCCCATCGCATCGTCTGGGCTCTCCCAACGCTCCTGCTCTTCCTCCTCGCCACTCGTCAACTCCATGTTCTCTACCACGCCCTCTGCAACTGGAAACTCGTCTTGCGGTATGCTGGCTCGGGTATCCTCCTCGGCGCGACTCTCTTCCTCACGGTGTGGGCCGTCAACTCTGGCCACATCGTCGAAATGAGTCTCGCCTTCTTCATCAACCCACTCATGAACGTCCTCCTCGGTGTCGTCTTCCTCCGCGAGAAACTTCGACGATATCAATGGGTGGCTGTCGCTTGCGCAACCATCGGGGTCCTCATTGTTGGCGTTTCGTACGGCCAAGTACCGTGGATCGCATTAGGGATTGCGCTCAACTTTAGCATCTACGGCTTGGTCAAGAAGTTGGCGCCGCTGGATCCTGTCATTGGCGTCACCATTGAACTTACCCTTTTGGCCGGCCCGGCCATTGTGTACTTGGCAACGTGCGACTCCATCTTTGGTCACTACCAGACCTCGACAGACTTATATCTTGTTGGCGCTGGCATCTTCCCCACAGCCATTCCGTACGTCCTCTTCTCGGCTGCTGCTCAGCACATCTCCATGACTTTGCTGGGGGTCCTCCAGTACATCCAGCCATCGGGCCACTTTCTCATTGGAGTCTACATGTACAACGAAGCGTTCTCGACAGCCAAATTGATTGGCTTCATCTTGGTCTGGGTCGCCCTCTTGATATTTACGATCGAAGGCATCTTTTGGCATCGGCAAAAGACAGCACTCAACGTGCTACCGGTCGTCGTGACGCCAATCGAGCTGTCTGAAATCAAAGACAAATCTATGGTGTCGCCGCAACATGTTTGGCACAGTCTCGTCTCATCCCATGGCGCTGCGGAGACTCAAGCAACCGATCGTATTTAATACAACACATGAATTGTTTAATGAAGTCGTAGTATATACGACTAGTACGCAGTGCTAAATGTACCCATGGGTTTGGCATTTATTGAGATGAAGGTTCACAGGTCGGCGACTGGGAAATTCAAATGTCCAAACTTGGTGTTGACCCAACGTCCGATACTAGTTTTATCCACACCTTTCCCTCGAGGCTTGGATGAGCGCGGCCTCATTTAATTTCGTTGCAGTCGTTGAATGTGCATGTTGCCGCCGATCTAGTGGTCAACGCAAGGAAGTCCACCCACGGTATTTATCAGACGTGACAATGCAGCGATCTTAGTTGAACCATCATTCTCTACTAACTCCGGCAACTCACAAATGACATTCATCATGACAGCAAAATACTTGTGTACAAGTGAACAACCTTGTGCAATGCACGGCCGTCGGGTGATGGTGGTATTGGGCGTGATGACATGATAAAAAGCAAGAAGCCCCCTCGATGCTGACCGCCATTGTAAATTCATATATCCATTTGACTGTATGCGTTTTTTATCAACCCACTCCTCAACGTCCTCCTCGGCGTCCTTATCCTCCAAGAAAAGCTCCGGCAATTCCAATGGGCGACGTTTGGCTCGCGGCTGTCGGTGTCCTCGTCGTTGGCATCTCGTACGGTTGCGTCCCATGGATCGCCCTCGGCGTCGCGCTCAACTTTAGAATCTATGTCTTGGTCAAGAAACTGGCTCCGTCGGATCCCGTTATTGTCCGTGGAAGCATGGCGTCGGTTGTCGATGCCTCGAGTTGGTGGGTGACGATACCTTCGACCGTGAAGACGACGAGTGCGACCCACACGACAATGAAACCAATGAGCTTGGCGTGGAGAACGATTCGTGGTACATGAAGATACCGATGAAGAACGGTCCTGCCGGTTGAATGTACTGGAGGACGCCCAGCAATGTCATCGAGATGTGTTGGGCGGCGGCGGAGAAGAGGACGTACGGAATAGCCGTGGGGGAGATGCCGTCGCCGACCAAAAGGAGGTCTGTCGAGAAGTGGTCGTGACCAAAGACGGACTCGCACGTGGCTAAGTAGACAATGGCAGGGATGGAAAAGAGGACAAGCTCAATCGTGACACCAGGATCTTCTCCGACGACAAGGCATGTGTTGTTTTGTCGCCGACTACACCAAAGCACGACTGGCAAATCTTGGACTCCCCCGAGTTGTGTCTCATGTATCGACGGAAACATATAGTGCTGTGTAATGACCTGCTAAAACTATGCATATCCTTGATGTTCAATCTCTCTCAAAGGGGGCCGGCCGTCAGCTTGTCCTGAAACGTTGTCACAGAGTGGATTAAATCAGGGCGTCCTCATACCAGCACACAGGAGCATTTTTTAGTTGACTATGCACCGCTAACAATTGCCCACCGTGCTGTATTTCTGTGGGAACACACTTACATCTCTAATTTGGAACACATAGCGTTCGATTTTGCGTCACATCAATTCTCTTAAATCTGTCGCTCGTGTGCACATATTGATTTTCAGTCACATATATCAACGCGGTGATGGAGATGCTCTCACACGATACACAGAGGGTTACAAGGATATACTAGAACTGCTTTGGCTCGACTTAGGGACAAAACGTGACAAGAAGAGACTCGTCCGACGGACAATCCTTCATCTTGAAGTCATCGAACGGATATGTGTAGGCTTCGGGGCAGACGTCATGGGGACAGTTGACTGCGTGGCAGTTGCCTTTGCTCGGGTCGTCATTGTACTTTTGGGGCACGACCGAGACGGGGACGTTGAAGCCAGGGCGGTTGCCGTTATTTCGCAGGCACTCGGCGTGGCTGTGACCGTTGCCGCACATGGGCGGCACGACACTCACGTCATACCAAACGCGGTCGGCGGTCTTGGAAAGCTCGACCAGCGTGGCTTCGCTGGCCTGAGTGTGGCGGAACATGGGGTGCTCGCCCACGTTGAGCCAGTGGTCGCAGCTGTCTCCTTGGTCCAGCGAGCAGATCAGCGAGTAAACCTTGTGCAGTTGAATGTTGAAGTCGCACTTGTTGACGAAGACGAGGGTTGCGCCGGACGTGGAGCCACCGCCGTTGTCGTTGTCGTTACCGCCGTCGCGGACGATGCCGGCCACTGCCCCGGCGGCGTTGTCGTTTCGGGCACCCTTCTTGTCCTTGAGCCAGCACGTGCCTTGGAACCACACAAAAAGCTTGCAGGCTGGGTTGTCGTTGCAGTCGTCGACGCAGTCGTTCGGGTCGTCTTGCGCCGTCGAGTCAATATCGTTGCCCCAGTAGTCTGTGTTGTAGGCGAGATCAACGGCGCGGACTGTGGCGGCGGCTTGAAGGAGCCACATACAGGCAAGGGTCGAGGCACGCATCATGTTGAACAACGTGCAAGAGGATGCAAATTCAAAAGTGCCAGGGTGATTGCTGGCCCAACTGGTCATGAATGTCGAATTTCTGGGGCGAAAGCTCTAATTGGGAGGGAAGACATGTTTTATACTTGCCATTTGTAAGAATGCATACAAATGTCCCGCCTCTTCATGGCAAGACCCAAGTCTGCTATTCTACAAGCCCAACATCGTCGTCAGGGGTCGCACATCCTTCATGACTGTGAAGGACGAGATCAAATGCCAGCATTCCCTCCTTGATGGGGCGTGTTTGGCGCAATGTCCACAGCCATGCTTTGATGACCCGGATCTGTGCGCGAACGTTCCACCGAGGACAACTCTGACGACACTTCTGGTCATTGAACCCAGGTTCGTCGCGTACAGTAGTAGAGAAGACAGACTCGAAATCACAGTCGCGCATTGCAGCAGGCGGGTGGACAAGATGCATCTTGCCGCTGGCACCACCGCCATCAACAAAGAGGATGAAAGCGGGAATGCATTTCCCATCCCATCGACTCACAGAGCAACCCAGTCCTTCCTCGGAGAGACTGCGATTGTGTTGCTTGTGGGCGCATGAGGCTTGCCATGTCCCATGCTGGCTTGAAAGCCGGTGTACAGACGAGGCAGGATCGGGAGGGACGTCCTACAAATTGTGAGGTTATCCTTGTCAACCGTCCCTCAAATATGCCAGCAATGCCTCGCCCAGATTAATACCAGAAATTGTATGCACACCGTCTCTAAGTCAGGGTCTTAAATGAAAAGAACAAAGCACTTATAATATGAATAAAATACAACTGGCGAATAGAAACTTATTTCCAGCAGTTCAGAAATATGCATTTTGAAGTGTTGAACCAACTCATTGTTTCAACCCCCCAACCAGAATGTTGCGCACGAGGTGAGCCGTGGAGTTCGACCGTCGCGACCTCCTCCACACAATCACAAGCACCCCGTCTTGCAATGAAGCTCCATCTGATCTTGAGTGCGCTCGCTGCTTCGTTTGCTGTCGTCCTTGCCGCCACGCCTTCCAACGAGACGACGTCGTCAGTGCTGCGTGTCCTTGACGACGAGGACGAAGGCGGCGAGGACGGGGGCGACGGAGGCAGTGACACTGGCGGCGACGACCGAACGCTCCAAAATGTCATGTCTGTGTTCGACTACAACAACCAGTACCGCCGTGGCTCGTATGACAAGGTCACGGCCTTGCAAGGGTGCCAGAAGGAAAACAAATGGAGCGAAGGCCCGATCGCACCCTACCACGAAGATGTGTCTTTCGTTTTCCGCGGCCCCATGGACATTTACAACATCGCGATCTTCAGTACCGACGGTGACCGAGGCTGGGTGGCCCAATCGACATACAACCGCGACAGTGGCGCCAACAACATGGTCTTCATGAACAACGCAAATCCGCAAAAGTTCAATGGCCTCTCGCCCCAAGGTTACGCCTCGGCCGATGGCGTCGACTTTAGCCGAGAGCCCGTGCACTTTGGCGGGCGACTGGAAGACGGGCGGGACCCTGACAACCAATGGGGCGGTCCTGGCATCACAACCGGTGCTGAAGTCAACATCATGCGCCCGGATCGATGCGATGACGGATCCTGCGACGGCTACTACGACCCAGCGTATGGCCTCCAAGGCTGGTCTGGCAGCAAAGTGTTTGCTGCCAAGGTCAAGATGGACCGCGGTGGCATCCCTGCGATTTGGATGCTCAATGCCCAAGTCATTCGTGCCAACCAATATGGCTGCAACTGCCGTGGCATGGCAGACCCCGGTGGTTGTGGCGAGTTTGACATTGCCGAAGCCATCTACCACGGCACTGACACTTTGGCCACGCATGACTACTATCTCAACTTGAAGCCATCGGCCAACGGCCACGACACCTGGGCCATCCGCCCGATCGACGGCGTCGCGACAATTGTCGGCGTGTGGGATATTGGAACGGGGGTGATCAAGGTGCTCCAGATGAGCGGCGATGATTTTGACTTCTTCGACCGAGACGTTGTTTCGTACGGCGAAATGAACCGTGAAGTCATCTTCCGCCAGTAGACTG
>VJMH01005516.1:0-22913 GCA_009835185.1 Aphanomyces stellatus | reverse complement strand
GTCTCGGACGTGGACGTGACCAAAGACGACATCCGCGAGATATTTAACGACTCCAAGTCGCACCGCCTGCTCGGGCCGCATGGCGAGGAGAGCGCCGACGATGCAGAGCTGGCGGCACTCATGGCCGACGACGATCCCACTGCCAGCGTCATGGGGTAGCCCACGCCAAATGCATTTTCAATCAAGTACGAATTGATGAGCCCGACGAATTTGTAATTTTGCCACTGCACCACGCAGCTCGAAATGCCAGCCAACGCCCAGAAGGCAACTTCGCTGTCTGTTGAATTGCCATTGTTTTGAGCCTCAGCCAACCACGACAGACCTGCATTACTCAATTTTAGCTCGTTGCCATGGGCAATGTCAAATGACGGCATGCTCACATACCGCATCGTCTATGCTCAAGATCAAATGCATAAGGCCTTTGTTATGCTTCCATGATGCGGAATTTCGGTCGCATGATTGTAACAAATCATATTGGAACCCTAATTGGAACCCTCCAAGCTCACAAGCCATGAATGGCGACTGTCATGATCCAAAATATTGGCTTGCCCAGTTGCAGACGCTTGGATCACTTCGAGTATATCTTAGGTACTGGGAAACTTCTTTTCTAAGATTCAACCCACGTTACATTAGTGGCCCCATAGCATTTGGCTCGACGAGCGTGTTCAGGTTTCAACGACACAAATCAATGTCGAGACACATACAGCTGTACTCGCTTTGTTGCACTCGACTTATTCTAATGTTACTTGAAGCAAGTCGCGTGGGCACACTTGGGAGTTCCTTTTGGTTACCAGCAATGGTGGCCCGTTGGGTCGCATTGTTTGCAGCCCCAAGGACCACATCGCTCGATGAAATCTTCGTTGGGGGTGTCAGTGACGTCCACCATCGACGGCGTGTCAGCGCCGACGGCTGTGGGGGCAGGCGTGTCTTGGCCAAAGGCGACGGCCAAGAGGACGGCAAGGGCGATGGCGAGAGTGTTGAGTTGCATTCTTGGTTGTAAAATGAAGGATGGAGTCGAGAACTCCTGTATTCAAAATTGGCTGGGTTGTGCCACCATATGCACAGTACTTGTTTTATCGCAACGTACCAATGGGTGGGGCTGGGTCGTCAAAACGTGTGCATATATGGGTTAAACACTGTTTTTTGAACCAAGAACAAATCTATTAACACGTTAAATGATTCTATTGGTCAAATATTTTGAAAAACACAATTTGCATGCCGAGGCAACTGCGGTCGGCTTCCCTTGGACGACCGACGGACCTCATGCATCATTCAAAGGTTCACGTATCAAGAATTTTATGATGAATGCACGAGGAATTTTCATCAACACTGCCATCTCTTGCACCAGCTGATGAAAAGGACATGAAATAGTTAAGCGCCAGACGGCCAGACGGCACACAGGAATGAATGGCTGCACAGCGACGTCGCCATCCAACGACACACACGGTACAAAGGTAGTATTTCGAAGCACGGCATTAATATGCCATGCATGCATATAGGTCTGAATGATGTTGACACATGCCAACATGCCAGTCACATGCTGGCCCATTTCTCGAGGTTTGGTTATTGCGTCCAATGGCGCTTTCGCTTGGCCGGCGGCGATGATGACGAACTTGTTTCGTCCGACGTGCGCCGAGATTGGCTGCACAAAGCAAGCCATTGTTCGAGACCACTACGTGCGTCACGGTGGCAGACGGCAATGCCACGTCAGTGGCTGTGGCACACATGCTCGCAGCGTGGGCTACTACTGCCGGCGACACTCCAAGTATGGCCAGCCACGCACAGCCATAGACGATTCCCCCATTGATGAGTTCCTCTTTGAGTCGTTCGAGCAGCAGACGGGCAACGAGCAACCTTGCACTCGCAGCAACAGGGTCACAAAGGAGCGTCCTCGATTCAACTTTCCAGCTTGTCAACGAGTCTACATGGCAAATGAATGCACGTTTCACCTCATAAGATTGGCGCTGCTCCGGTAACTTTGACCGAAACAGCATCAATTACGTGCACAGACAAGCAGCATGCAAAGTTCATCCCCGGTTGCTTCAAATCACAAAAGAAAATTTCCTGGCTCGCGATCCACCAACTCTGTTGCGCGAGACCGCCGAACCGCCCTTACTGTTAATTTATCATTCTTGACCTTGGTTTAGCAACAATTTGACTACAATATTTTGTCATTGAAGGTAGAGTAGCGGTGTGTTCCACTCGTTCTTACATGCATTACATTATACTATGTGATAGTAGTTGTCATAGCTACTCGGTGGTCACTTCTTTGACCGTCGGGGTGTCCGAGTTGATAGCACCAATCGCGAGGAAACGTTCTTCGTCGTCGCCATCATAGGCGGGGTCGTTGGGGTTGATTTTCTGGACCTTCGCGAGAGCTTCAGTGAGGAATCGGCGCATTTCATCGTCGCCGTCGTAGCCTGGATCATCCGAGTTGATATGTTCAATCTTTGCATGAGCCATGGTGAGGAATCGGCGGTCGTTGCCGTCGTCATCGTGGTCGTTGGGTTCAATGGCATCCAGCAAGGATTGGCTGGCAGCGACGACAAGGGCCACAAAAGCGGCAACAAGGACGACGAGCGACGGAAGGTGCATGGACTCGATGGAAAATTCAAGAATGGGTCGAATCATCATGGACATACATGCCTTGAACCGAGCGCTTCAGTGCAACAGATCTAGGAGCATCCAGCGTGATTGAAGGATTGTATTGGCAGCTCGCGTCGGAATATGCATTCGATGATGCCCCCGTCTTTGCTGAAATCAACACGACCATCGGCGTCTGTGGTATTCCCATTGACTTCAATCATGCAATTCCACACTGGATTCTCTCATCTCGCCGCTTCCTTGGCGTTGACTTGACCAACCAAGCGTAGATGAAGTCGGGTCGTGGCATACCATTGATTCCATGCCGCGGATGCAACTGGCAACAAAGGCCCGATGTTGTCGAGAATTTCCTCGTGGAGCTCGCTGCTTGTTGTTGGTCGAATTGGCTCACATTGGGGCTGGGCGGACGCAAGACGTATCTGAATGTCGAGTCGTGTCAAATGAAATTTCATCCAGCATCCTGAATTGCTCCAATGGACCAATTTACGACCCCACCACCTCGATTGACCAACAATCGGTTCTTGGACTCCATGGTATTAATATTGCAATCTGGGAGCGATGTGCATACTCTTGCGTGGCCTCGACTACATAGCAATGGTTTGCAAGCTTCTCGATGCACACATATAGGACATTAAGACCGTGAAGACCACTCGCTGATTGCTTTATCTACTCTGGGATCTTACTACCCGTGGGACGAGGAGGTGGCAGTCTAATGGGTAGTCGTTGGACCGTAAGACGTTCCAAGAAACATGTTGGAGAAGAGGTGCCACGTACATCCCCATTGGCCGCAATTGTTGTTGCACCCGTAGGACCCGCAGCGTTGAATAGTCGCACGCGCTTCTTGCGTCGTTGAAGGGAACATTGGGTTGATAGGGGCACTCACGGTGTCTTGGGCGTTGGTTGGCCCCAGGTCGGACGGCGTCGTCGATGTAGTGTTGATGGCCGTCGCCAGCGACACGATGGCGGCAATGGCGGCGAACTTCATTGAAGGAAGGTAAAATGAACTCTGAGACGATGGAGCCAATGTTCGAGTCGGCATGGATGGGCGGGCCATGAACATTCGACGAGCAGCAGAGCTGTGTTGCAGTGTTGATCAACTTCGTAGAATGTCAACCACGCGTGCAAATGGTCTCAGGCATCGGGCACAGGAACGTTCTTCGATGCGACTGGAGAACAACTGACGACTACAAGGACCACTAAAGCAGGGCTCTTCATGAACGGAGCAACTCACGTATACGATGGAGGAGCTTGTATCGCCAAGTGTGCATTGGGTAGATTTGAGTGAAGCAGCCAAGACATTTGGTTGAGGTGCTCTGCATTGTCGAAGCGAATGCTGCGTCGATGTGGTTGACAGGTTGATGATGGATGCATACTGTTCTCTTTCGCGGCCGGGAGAGACGTCAGGTGGATGAAGGCCGCCACGGGCAAGTCAGGCTCCTATACCCATGGGGGAACCCATGACCACGGACAACGACATCGTCAAAGAGGCCACGAAGAGAGCTTTCGACAACCCCACAAAGAGTCCATCAACGTCACTCCAAATCGAATCCCGCGTGTCCCACCGCATCTGATTGCATCTGATTGGACACCCAACTTCAACACTGCTGTCGATCCACAAGTTCCCACCAGCCACTCGTTCCTGTGTTTGCTTGAACAGCCTTCCTTTTTCATGATACATGCAAGGATAATGTTGGGGTGATTCTGTGCACGCCCGCCGCGGACATTCATGGCCGTCGGTCGTTTTATCTCCCATCGCGCACCTGATGGGATGGGGCCGAGTCCCGCCTCTGCTGTCCCCCACACGACGACAACCTCAAAGGGACAAGACTCGCTTGATTGGGTCGATTTAACATACCTACCCCTACTGCACACACGACACCAAACTCTTTCTTCCTTCATGGCTCCCGGTTGGCCTTGTCGACGTTGCAGGCGCGGTACGAGCCCGGTGGCGCCTCGTGGTTGATCCCGATGAGCTCGTCGAACGGTTTCAAAACGACGACCGACACAGCGCGCGTCGTTGACGTGCTAAATATACCCTGAGCAACACGAGATCGTCTATTATCGCATCGCCTTACTCATCCTTCTTGGTCGACGTCTTCGGCAACGTCAAGAGGCTGATTTTGAGATGCACGCAGATCTCAAACACAACGTTGCGAATGTAGTGCGCGTAGACGGCGACGACGACGGCCGCGTAGATGGCCGACGCGCCCAGCGGCGAGACCTCGGCCACCACGACGGGCGTGTACAACGCAGCCAGAAACACCGCCAGCGGCACGAGGACGCGCCACTGGGGGGTAAATGGCACCTTGGACATGTGGCATACAATCATGCGTGACTGCAGTCAAGTCATCGACAGATGGCAGACGAGGGACGACATACCGACATGAGGACAAAATTGAGGCCAAATGGAAAGAGGAGCAGCAAGGGCGCGTCCAAGTAGACTTGGTGGGCAGGTCCAACCAACATCGAAAAGAAACCACCGACGACGACGGCGACGATGGGGAAGAGCTGCATCACCGCCTTGGCCTTGGACGTCTAGTCCATCACGGTATGGATGGACGCTCAATGAACACAGTAATGTACCTCCTTGTGGCCCAATTCATCACTCGCCAACGGCGCCGCCTTGAACACATTGATCACACTAGACATCGTTCAGATGCGACATTGGAAATTGTTGCTATGCGTGTGCCCATACTTGGAGTAGCACAGAATCACGTTGCTAGTAAAGCACGTCATGATAAAGAGTTGGCCAGCAGTGTACGGCACGAGCGGCAACGGGTGAATCAACCAGATTTGATCGCCTACGTGCGCATGAGAGACGATGTCATGCAACGGGTGTACCAAAGAGGCCAGTGATAATGAGACAAAAGATCAACGTAAGTTGGCCTTCCGTGACGCCATAATACCCGTTCCCGCAGCTCATCGTGCCCGTGTGATATTCGTCCCACTGGGCAAAGAAAAAGTTGACCGAGACACCTGTGAGGCCCGCAAACGAGAATAGCGTGTTGCCCGAACTGAAGGCGACAGACGCGGTGGTCGTGTTCAAGAGCGCACTGAGGGCGTCGCAACCTACACCACAGGACCATGACATAGAGTCCATGATGAGAGACAGCATGAACGTACCGTGATCAAAGAGTTGGCCGAGGGGACTGGACGACCCCGTGCGGCGCGCTTGTTTGCCGTCGATCGCGTCCAAGGTTTGGTAGACAAAGAGGCCAACGCCACAGAGGATGTAGGCCCAGCCGGGCGCACCACCATTCAAGAGAGGGCTCAAGTAGAGCAAGAGCGCAGTCGTGACGGCGACGATGATCGTGCCGGACAACGTCACAAGGTTTGGCGCCATCCACAGAGGCAGGTACTCGACGGCGGCATTCCAAAAGTGGTTCAATTGAAGGTCCAAAAAGGTGTAGCTGCCGCTAGAGATGCAGGAAAAGGGTCAGGCATGACACAAAGAGGGACATTGAGGAACGTACGCCTTGTACTTGTAGGCGGCGATTCCTTCAAGCGCTTGCTTGGAGAGCACTCCCATCTCTCGTCGTCTCGAAGCAATCACGAGGAAGAAGTCCAAGTGGTGGAGGCGCCATCCGGATAATTCGCCACACCGTGAAGGGATTGGCTGGAAAAGGCGGTTGACGTGAAACGGTCTGTTCGGCACATGTTTGCAAAACAACCATGCTAAGGTGTTTTTACACGCCTTGACATACAAACATCAAGTCTACTTTGCCATCAATTCTTTTAAAAGCCGTTTTCGCTTCCAAAATCAGAGATGTTGTTTGCATAAAAAACCATAAATTCATTTCATTGATGTCTTGAGGTATAGAATAGCGTATATATTGTGTGTGCCAATTCGAAGAATAAATTAGATTGGGGTTCTCAAATTCAACGAGCATCAAGAGGCGCAAAGGGATCAACAACACACTCGAGTCATACAATCACCACGAGTCATATTTCCACCTCGACAAGGTGAAATACATATTCTAGCAAGAACTGGCCGCCTTGAATTATACTTCGAAGTATTCCTCGTCATGTTCGTTGATTTTCGCGTCGGAAAATAGATGCAAGTTTATATAATATCCATATGAAAAATCAATTACGATCTGAGGCTTCAATTCCACATCTCCACCGTGCTGTGGTCCCCTGCCTGATGCACGCGGCGGTGTCGCTCCATCTCCCATCGCATGCCAATGATTCTGCTGCGGATGTGCCGCGCGTTTATACTCCACATCCGGGACGAGCGATCACCATCGAAGTCGGCGACTTGTGCCGCGAATTATCCGGATGGTCGATCCCAGAGACTTGGCCAATCACATCGAAGTGTGCCGCAGGTTTGGCGCTCGCAGTTCGATGGAGAAGTCATGGAAGCACTTTAGCACCGGCGCGGTCTCTGGTGGGCTTGCGGCGATCGCGTTCCAGCCACTGGATGTCATCCGTACGCACCAACAAGGAACATTCAATTCCCAACGACAGTCGGTGCAGCAAAGCGTCCAGCGCGTCCTCGCCGAAGGTGGGGTGGGTGGCCTGTGGCGCGGGACGACTCCAACGCTGCTCCGTGTCTGCGGCGGCGCGGGGCTGTACTTTGTCATGTTGGATCAAATGCAGGTCCAGAAGCGCGATGCGGCTGCGGCCTTCCTCGGTGGCGCGTTTGCGCGCTCATTTGCAGGACTGATCATGTCACCGCTCACGATCGTCAAGGCCCGCATGGAATGGGACACGGCGGCGACCAAGACTAGCATGTCGTCCCAGTTCCGCGGACTAGTGGCCACATATGGATGGAAGGGCTTGTATCGAGGTGTGTGGCCGACCCTCCTCCGCGACGTCCCATTCTCTGGTCTCTATGTCGCAATCTACTCTCGATTGAAGAACGTCGGGTTCGACGGCAACCCCGTGGCCGTGAACTTTGGCTGTGGCGTCGCGGCTGGGATCACCGCGACGATTCTCGTCCATCCATTTGACGTGGTCAAGACGCGCATGCAGCTCGAGATGGACGGCCGGTCCGTGCGCGCGACGATGCTCAAAATGTACACAGACGAAGGCGTACCGGGCTTTCTCCGCGGCGTCGTGCCGCGGATCTTCAAGCGAACGCTCTCGACCGCAATCACATGGACCATGTACGAGTACTTGTCCTCTGAGGTCCAAAAGTAGAAAGGATATAAAATAGACCCGTTTTTTATTTCGTAATGATGGGCGTAAAGAGCGAAAACGGCTCAGGCGTGTGCTGGCCATTGACTGTCTGCCGACCATTCACGTGGTGCACGCCGTTCACGTGGTGTCCGTTCACATGCTCGCCATTGAATTTGGGCGGCGCCGAGTCATCAACCGTCTCGATGACCACATGCGACGCATAAGGCGCACGCGTGTCCAAGGAAGGCGGCGCCTCCCGCGCTTGGCGTTGCATCTGCAGCTCCAAATCCCGCGACGCGAGGGACTCGTCCATGTCGGCGGGGTACATTTCGCGCAAGCAGATCGCATCCTTTTCAAACGTAAGTGGAATTGACCCGAGCGAGCCGTCGAATCTACGTTGACCAAAAGCGGTGGAAACAATGACAATTGGAGCGTGATACCGATTTTTGCGAATGTCGAGCTTGACGTCACCTTTCGTGCGCTGCAAAATGAGCACGTTGTCGGCTTCTTGCGTGGCTTTGGCGGTCCCAAAGACCGACGAGAGCGTCAAGTCCGTGTCGTCTTGTTCCTTGCGCGGATGGATCACGAGCGTAATGTGCACGTTTTTGGCCGTGGCAAATTTGCGAAACTGTGTTGCCATGAGTTTCCACATACACAATCTCATATATATACCTTGTCAAGTGCTGCGTCTTGGCGTTCAAACTTGTCGTAGCCACGGCCTTGCCCCGACATCATAAACTGCACGTTGTCGAGGATGATGTGCTGCACGTCGTACGCATAGACTGCGTACTCCATCGCATCGAGCACTTCGTCAACGTCCGAGCTCCCAAAGAACCGGAGGAAATACATTGGCAGCGCCTCGAAGTCATCGGCCGTGCGCTCAAAGAGCTCGAGGTTGCACGCGAGCGACCGGCCCGCCATCTGCGTGAGCATCTTGTGCATGAGACGCGTGTTTTTGATTTCAAACGAGCCCCAGAGGGTGCTCACGCCTTGGGCACACCTACACTCGTTAAATCTTCAACCCAGTATGTGGTAACAAATGTTACCAGTCGAGTGACAATTGACTGAGCAGTGTCGTTTTGCCACAGCCCGTCGGGCCAGTCAAGACGGTCAATTCACCACTGCGAAAACCCTTGAGGTACGTGTTGAGCGCTGGGAGCGACCGGGATTGGACGCCGCTGGCACGCAGGGGATTCATCATTTCGTCCAACACCTACGACACACGAGGTTCAGATCAACCGCTACTCGTCCCAAGGACCAACATCGCGGCGGAGTTCCTCAAAGGTCGCAATCTGCGCATGCGGTTTTACGCGCGCGTCGTCCAAGATTGCATTCAAATCCATCTTGGCGAGAAGTGCATCGTTGGCGTCCTTGGCGCTCGACTTGACAATGTACGTCCGCGCGGCGCCCAATTTCGCGCTAAACTTCTCGACGCTGTCTTGGCCGTGGACGTCGCCGTCCATCCACAAGTAAATCGCATCGAACCGTTCGAGGAGCGGCAGGATCGCGGGCGGAAGCGAGCGGCATCCGTTCGGGAGTGAGATTGCGGGGCGGCCCGTGGCTTGGTACACGGCCATGGCATCGTATTCGCCTTCGGTGATCACAATCGCGTCGGCGTCGTTCGGAATCGTGTTCCAGCCAAAGAGACCCCAGCTCCCGCCTTTGGGAACGAGGCGTTGCTTGGCCTTGTCGTCGATCGCGCGGACTTTGAGGCGGACAACGTTGAAGAGATTTGCGTCGGTCGAGGATGAGTCGTCCAATTCGACGCCCATGAGCGCGAGATCGACGTCGCGCGCCATCCACGGAAACGTGACGCACCATTTCTCCTCCATGTGATTGTCGGGGCCGTGGAAGGGCTGTTGGATCGCGCCGACGCAATACTTGGCCAAGACGTCGGACTTGAGGCCCCGCGTTGACGTGAGGTAGTTGAGCACCGGGCGGCAGTCCTCGTCGTCATGCAGGTTCCGTGTGAGCGCGATGGCCTTGGCGTTGTCGAGGACGGAAATCACTTTCGGCGGCTCGATCGCCGACATGGCCTGGCGCGACGAATCCGCGTACCCCAAGGACGCTTCGACGACATCGTTCGAGCCCAACTAGGATCGAGTCAGATGGAAGTGGGCGGAGGAGGACAAAATACGCGCTGCTTGAAGGTGAACCAACTGCCGCTGGCGCCGCATCGATGGCAAATGTACACGCCGTTCGTTTTGTTCACGTACAGTTTGAAGAGGTTGTCGGTGCGGCCCTTCGTCGGGTGACAGAACGGGCAGTCCCGGACAATGTAATGCGTCGGGGTCTCCTTGAGCACGAGTCCTTTGCGGCGGAGAAACTCGTCGATGATACGGTGGTCCTCGAGCTCGTAGTACTTGGACACAAACGCCTTCGAGTCGGCATGCGGCGCTGCCGCGACGGACGTCGAGGCATGGAAAGACGACACCTGGAAGAAGGAGGGACGAGCGACCGAGGCCGCCGCCGACCGAAGGACAGTCGCGTTGCGGAGCAGGGGTTTCCCTAAAAGGCGGCGCATCGACGACGTCTTGACAGGTACGACGCGGTAAAATATGACATTCCGTCATTTTTTGATACACTTGACTTTTGCACCATTGAAACCAGCCAATGGGGGCGCGCGAAATTATGGACAACTTTTCTGGTTTTGGGTTCTTCCACGCGATGGCGCAGCGGCAATCGAGGTTCCAGCGGGTGAAGGATGTCTCGACACAATCCAAGGACGCGAACACCTCTTGGTGGGGCAGTTCCTTGCCCCGCCGACGCGCACCCCAAATACCGCGACATGTTGCACAAAACGACTGGCGGTATTCGTCGTCCACCAGGGCGTCTCACCTTGCCATGTAGAGCTTACGTTTGTCGGCTTCATCTACCTTGGCATCAAGTTTTGCGTGTGCGTCGGGCTTGTTGTCCACGACAACATCGCGTACAACGCGCTCGACGCAGCCGACCTCCTCGTCTTCTTTACGACTCTCTCCCTCGTCCTCTAAGCGATCTTTGTGTCCCTTCGCCTGCGCCCGCGCAACTTGGACATGGACACGCTCTCGGTCATGTCCACGGAGCATGTCCTTGCGCGTGTGGATGGGGCTACCGCGCCGTCGGCCCGGTGGTGTCGACGACCGCTTGCGCGTAACCGCGTTCACCTTCGCTTCAAAGCCCTCGAACTCGTCTTTCTCGAGGCGTACCACCTCCCGCCTCTCTTTTCCTTCTCCGCGTACGTCCGCGACATTCAAAACTGACGCGTCGTCGACCTCCTCGAGATTGACATCCCCACGTGGTTGTTCCTCTTCCTCGTCCTCGTGCTCTTCTTCGCGTGGGAGCTGCCTGCCGGCGACTGCGACGCCAACACGAGTGACCGCCAACACGTCTTTGCGCTCCTCGCAAGCATCCTCGTTGCCCTCACGCTCGGGCTGCGGCTCTACCTCAGGCATGTGCTCGAGACCCTCGTCTCGGTGGCATGTGACGGGAATCTCATTGCCTTCATGCGGCAAGTGTCGCTCGAGGTAGATGGGATGCTATTTCCTCGATCGCTCATGTTGATTCTCTGACCGTAGGAAGGACACAAACAACCGTCGACTCGTGCTATCGACCAAGTACGCGACGTGGCCGCGCGGTGGTGCCCAGTCATGATGACGACAAGACTGCGCCGCCACAGCTCCTGCAAAACCTCTTGCTCCATGCGCTCGTTGACGGCTGCAGTCCCCGCGCATCGACTGCGAGTCCGTTCGCGCCCCCCGCCCCCGCGCTCTCGTGCCGCGCCATTCACGCACTCCTTCAATTTCTTGTCCTTGGCAATGGATTCTTGGCCGCGCTCCTCTGGACATGCATCGTGCCGCTGACCCCCGACGACGCGCTGCATGCTTGTCTCTTGAGCCTTCCCCTCTTGTGTGAATGCACTCGCGCTGGTCCCAGAAATTCTCCATGACGCGTCCATCGTCCAAGGGTTGTGGGAAGTCGACCGGACGTCGTTGCGGCATGCGATCGAGCAGTTCGAAGAGGTCGAGACAATGCGAGAGCACGTCGCGACCCAGTTGCAGAGATATCTCTGGACGCACGGTCTTCTCCCACACGATCTGCGTGTCATTTCGCGCTGTCGTGGGCGGCGACGACATGGAGATTCGAGACATTCGCGGTCTCCTACGCGCCACCTTCGACATCGACTGATCCATGCACAAGACGACGACATTTGTGCGAGACGCATCACTCCCGCGCGCGGTACATGGACCTCGTGCGCTTGGTTGAGGACCGCTTCCATCGACGCAGTGTCGACGGATATTTCATCATGTGACAAAGGATCCTGAAATATTATATATTAGAGGTTTGTGAATGGCAGTTTCAAAATACGTCCAATTATACCGTATATCAACTTTGAAAGGGTATTGAGTTTCGCTTGGCACATCACGCGCACATTCCGTGCATCTGAATTCTTTCTCGCGAACAAGATGAGCTGGCTGAGCAATTCGTTGCAGTTGGCGGGGGAACTCTTGGAATCTGTGGACCAGAAGGCGTCGGCGACGCTCAAGCCGCGCGGAGGCGGTACGTCGAGTCCGTGAGGATGACGGGTGTTTATGACCCCATGTAGATGAGAGAAAGAAACCCAAGCAAGACGAAGGTACGAGACCTCTCGATGCCTTGCAATCTGAAGCATTATGGTCCAGCTACTGTGGCGTGGGAAACAAAACCTGCAAGTGGGGGAGAATATGAGGTAGCAGATGCGCATCTTGGAGGCGCTAAGCACATGTGGGCACAGGACGAAGTCCAATCGCATTCGTCGACTGATTTCGATCCGCCAAGTCGCCCCACATCACAGACGAATCTTGCGACGACAGTCGGACAGCAACCCGACCCACGCGACGCCGACACCTTTTCCGAATGGAGCGAAGTCGACAACGAGAGCAATAGCGGCATCATTATGGAGGAAATGCCGCTCTCGACGTCGTCGTCTCGCTCGTCCAAGTCCCAGTTGCCGCCTCTGCCGGCCGACATGCAGACCATGAAAAACGAAGCTCTGCGGTCGTCAACGCTTTGGTTTGATCGTCTCATATTCCCGTAGACTCCGGCGCGAAAACTCCAAGCTCCGCAACGACGTCTCGTCCGTCGAGCGGCAATTGCACAACCGGCAGGAACAACTCGACGTGTGTCAGGAAGAGTTGGAAGCCCTCGACAAGGAATGCATGGACAAGATCACGTCACTGGAGCGTGATGTATGTCTTCCATGTGGACAAATCGATGGTCATGGTGGAGGTAGATTGCCAGCCTGAAGGCGGAAAAGGCCACCGACGAAGCGCAATTTGTTCAAGCGCTGGCGGCCAAGGATACCTTTGTGCAAACATTGCAGGCCGACGCCACGCATGCCAAAGAAGCTCTTGTCCAGTGCGCTGATGGGACCACACAGGCCCAGATTTGATTTGTGCCGTAGGAAGGAGAATGAAGTCGACGCGCTCAAGCGGACGTTGTCGGATCTCACGAGTACCAAGGAACAAGCATGGGCCAACGCTGCGAGGTAGAACGAATATGTCCATGAGGAAGGGGGAGTTGACACCACGACATGCAGCGGCGAAGCGCATCTCCAACAACGCCTGACGTCGCTTCAATCGGAATTGAAGGACGCGGCGGCGCAGGTGGCACAGCTAAAGAAAGAACACCACGAGACCAAGCAGTCAATGTACTTGCGACAGTGCGCCCTCGAAGCGACGAACGCCGAGCTGACGTCGTATGTCGCCAAGCTGGAGCAAAATGGCGCGAAAACGCCGGTCAGACATTTGGTCAACGTAATCTCGGTGACATGTGTGCGTGACGATAGAACCCCGCGCATGAAAGTGTGCACAAGACCCTCCAGCAAGTGCAGGAGACGCTTGCGTCCACCAAGAAGATGCTGCACGAGGAATGTCGCAAGGCGCTGCTGCAGGCGCAAGAAATTGCCAAGTTGAACCAAGACATGGCGGCTATGCATGCGCTGGTCGTGCAAAAGGAGCAGGCGCATGCCACGGTCGTTCTCGAGTGGCAGCAAAAGCTCCTGGCGCAGCAAAAGGACGCGCGACCGGCTGTCGTGGTCGCACCGCCGTCCTTGGCGACTAGTACCGCCGCCGCGTCGACGGACGGCCAGATGCACGCCATGACGCGGCGGCTCTTGGAGAAACAAGAGCAGCTCGACGCGCTGCGAAGTCGGTATGCGACGTTGGAAGTCCGCTTCAACGACCTCAAGGCCGCAAAAGACGCCCAGCTTGACAAGGTACGACAAGGATGCAAATGAAGGTGACGAGAGCATGAACTAGAATGACGATTTGGAAATCAACGTCCGGCCGCGATATTTTGGCGGCGGCATGCGATCACGCCAAGCCTACCACAAAATCCCTGCTTGTACGTGATGCATGGTGTGAATGTGAGAGATGACTGTGGTGTAGTCGAGGCAGCAGACCGCATGATGCTCACAGTCGGACGGTTCCTCCGTGCGTATCCTGAAGCACGGCTGGCCCTCTTGGGCTATCTCGCGCTGCTTCACCTCTGGGCCTTTGTCATCCTCGGCTTCCACACGAGCCACCTGAGCGAAGAGATGCAAGTGAAAGCCAAGACCCCGTGAATAGAAACTCGTGTTTTGTGTCCATCCGCTGCATTTGACGAGAGGGAGACGCACGTCCCCGACTGGTGCATAAGACGACGCGATCTTGTCCTTGACGAAAGATCGCGTGCGTGGCGGAGGAAAGATTCCAGGATTTCGAAATTCGAATCCAGGATCGCCACTCCTCAACGCAGACAAATCAAGCCTGACGTCTCCTTTGCAGCATCCCGCATTCCTACCGCCCCCTTGATACAACCTCAGCAACGCCGCGGTGGCTCTGGGCAGTTCTGCGCGGCACTGCCGCCATGCAACAGGGTTTTTGCAGCGCCGTTCGGGTTCGTTACAAGTGTGGGTGTTTGTAAAATAATTCAGGCAATATTTTTGATGGACCATATAAAATGTTTGAGAACGATATAAAAACAACCTGTTTCGTATAAGAATGAAAATAAATATCGCAAGGCGTTACTTCGAACGCTGCGTATACAGCACGTAGAGGCAAAACGGCCCAGCAGCAGGCAGGCGGTTGAATCGATGGCGGCGATGGCGGCATTGTACACAATGGACCAGGACAACAAAGCGTCTGGGGTCATGGAGAGCAGTGAGATCAAGTGGCTGCGGCGATGCCTCCCTGTCTTTGTCCAGCCGCAGGTCGACCTCGACAACGAGAACCACTTGATCAAGATCCTCTTCTCCTTCGTCCGCAACCCCGACGACGGCCTCCTCTCGTGCCATCTCTGCGTCATCTTTGCGGGCGAGTCGTCGTACAACCGCATGAACGAGCAGAAGCACAATTCGTTCGCGACGTTGATGTACCGCTCCTTCAATCGGCACGCGTACGAACGGACGGCCGACATCAACTACATGGAGTACCGCGGCGTGGACCTTGCATCCGACGCGGCGGCGCCATGGCGGAGCATTTATACCGAGGATCACTCTGGGGTACGCAGTCGTTTTCTTCGTCTCATCGTGATCCCCATGCGCCCCGTAGCTCCAACGGTGGTCCCAAGGCGACAAGGCCAACATCTGCAACTGGTTCTCGCTCATGCACCACTACGAGACCGAAGTCCCGATCGAGGATTGGGCCGTGACCAAGGGCGGTGCGCGGCCGTACGTGTACCTGAACACGTGCAACCACATGATTGGCGAGATCGACAACAACCCCAACATGATCAAGCACGAATGGGTCAACTACCAGTTCGAGGAAGGCGACGCGCATGACGCTCTCGCGTGGGTCAAGGACAACATCCCGACGAAGTGCAATCTCTACTCGATTTGCTGTTGTTGCTGGGCGCGCAACGGCGGCGGCTGCTGCGACCGCCACGTGATGCACAAGAGGGGCGAGGGTAGTCCGATGAAGGCCGTCACGACCACCGACGTCTCGCATTACGTGCTGCATGAGGACAAAACCGACGTACCCGCGCCCAAGGCCGTGAAGAAGCTCAAGCAGAAGCGTGGCTACTGATCACACCCTCCCTTTGCGACGATAGGACCCTTCCATAACATATCAACCTTCAACCCATCTTCGCTCGCCCAGATCGCGCCGGCACACTCGAAATGATTGATTCCGAGTCGAGCCCGGTTCATGTGGTACTGAACCGTGGTTCAGTAGCTGGAGTCAGAACAAACCGCATCTTTTCCGACAACTTTCATGGCATCCGTGCCAATCTTCATTCTTGCTTTTCCTTGGGACCAAGCAAAGCAGCATCATGTTTGGGTTCCGTCCGCCATCGTCGTTCCAATCGCCGTCGCTCTTCCTCGTCCGTGCGTCCATGGCGCCACCATCTGCCAACGACGACAGCGCTAGCAAGGCCATTGCAAAGGAGAACCACGACAACGACGGTGTCGAAAACAACAAGCCTGCCCCGACGACAGCGCCACGGACGATGCTTGCAGCCATGTGAGAAGAGTGATTCCGTGCGAGAAGAGTGATTTCGTGTTGTTTCAATGTAAATGGAAGTCGTCTGTATTGTGCACGATGGTGCTTCACGTAGATTGAGCTTGCCGTGTCCTTGAGCATGGTTGCGATGAACAAAATGAAACCACGAAAAAGCAAGGCTTTAGCATCCTTTCCAGGACCAGATTCTCGCACTCGGGCGTGCTTTTGGAGAAGATGCGACTTTGCATATCCTGGTTTCAAGAGTGACGATCGCCACAGAGTGATTTGATTGGTGTGCAGAGCAAACGCAACTGACTTCGCTGAAGCAATCGTGTCGAGCCCAAAAGTTTTCGATCAAGTCGTTCATTCGCAACGTCGTAGTGAGGGATCGATATACCTCACTACGCGTGACCTGTGGCAGGAACATGTGACCAACACTTGGCAGCTATAGGAATTGCTTAGGCTCTTTTCCATCGTGGATGTCGACATGTATTATCATCCATGGCATGAGTGGGGCCAAGCAAAGTGTGCTTGTGGTGTTGCGATGGCGCAGAGTCTAAAGTAGACGTTGCCGTGCATCTAATTCAATCCTTGGTTGTGCTGAAGCGGGGGTTGGCGAGCCCAGCGTCGTAATATAACGCCACGACACTGTACACACACATTGATAGTCTTAGAATTCAAAACTTGAATCGGGGGTCCCGGGGAGGGAGGTGCTGGCTCCTGAAGCGGCTGGATCGATTAATCTAACAAATGCTGCCCCGAATGCTCCAGCCATAGTATGTCCTCATGAGCCATTGTCTGCTGACTTGTTTCTCGAATGTAAGTGCAAAGCATATTATTTTGACGTTGTGGGATTGGTTGATGTCCAACAACTCGACATGTCAGCGTCGCAAGCAGCGGTGGCCGAGACTAATACACCGTCGTTCATATTCCCAGTCGCAAAGAAGGTGCAGCAACCCACAGTTGTTCCCCTTCGACACTTGGCAACGAGCCCTACTGTGGTAGCAGGCGTCGATGGAAGGAAGACCTCGTGTGATGCTCCGTCGTCCCCATTGGACCCACAAGACAACGACCATAACGATTGCAATGTTGGGGACGAAGGCAACTACGAGAGCGAATTCAGCGATGAGCACTATCGCGATGGCGTGTTTAGTGACGAAAACAACCAATTTAATGGCGAAGACAACGAGTTTGACAGCGAAGACAACGAATGTGGTCACGACGACAGCGAGTTTGGTGGCGAATACAACTCGTTTGATGACGAATACGACGAATATGGTGGCAAAGACAACGAGTTAGGTGACGAAGTCAACGGGTTTGATGGTGAAGACGATGGCGTATACAACTCGTTTGGTTACGAAGACAACGGATTTGATGGCGAAGGCAACGAGTTTGGTGGCGTACACAACTCGTTTGGTGACGAATATGGTGACGAAGACCACGAATTTGATGACGAACACAACGAATATGTTGACGACTGCGATTGTGCTGGCGAGTTTGGTGCCGACTACAATGACGATGACGAATACGATTATGAGGCGTATGGCTTGTCCGAGGACTACTCCGATCGGAAGGCAACCCATCGAACACCCGAGTCGGACGCGCGGCTGCATGAGCGGCAGTCGCAAATATTTGTTCCTCGGCGGTGTGAATTTGTGCGATGCGATTTGGTCGATGTCGAGCCCTGCAGCAAATGTCGCTGCGTCTTTTACTGCGGCCACGACCACCAAGCCGACGACTCGGCGCGACACGAGCTCGAGTGCAACCACTTGGCCAAGCTTGGCCTCTCGGGCATTCCGTTTTGTCCGGATGAAGAACTCGCGCGCTTTCCCCTCGACGCATTCTCGATCCAGAGTCTCAAGTCTAAGACCTGTATGATCTGCGGCGCGGGCGACGACGAAGTACACTTGGGCGTGGCGCGGTGCTGTGGCCTCATGTTCTGCGACAACGAGCACGAGTTCCAGAAGATGCGTGGCGGCACTTCGCATTGCATGCGATCCCACAGACTGTAGGATTGCGTCCTTGAGGACGTCATTGTCTAACGCGTGTTGTCGTAGCTTGACGAGCTGCAGCTTCCACCACAATCGGCGCTGCTGCGAGCACCCCGATTGGCGCACGTGCCCCAGCTGCATCAAGATGGATGCAAGAGTTGGTGGCCGCAACTGGCACGCCACGAATGGCTTCAATGCAACACCCATGTTGGCGTCGGACATTCCCAAAGGCAGCATGATCACGGCCAAGTGTCCAACGTGCCCTCGCCGCTTTGTCTACGGACGCGAAGGTTGGTGCATGTCGCTCGACGGCGTTATCCATTGCCAAGGTTGCTTTGGTGCGTGTATATCAAAGGCCATGTCCGACAGGCAACCGCACGCCGACGCAATTGTTGATAAAACCACCACCTAAGTCAAAACTAAAAGCGACAATGTGTTCGACAATGAAAAGGGACAACAGAAAATTGTGGAACTCAAACGAGAAGATTACGAATCAACACTACATGTAGTAGTCTTGTTCAACTATTTCCTCGGCGGCGGAATGGGGCAGTTGCCCGTGACGGGATCGAGCACGCCGTTGCCACCGGCAATGCGGTAGCACTTGGTTGATGGATAGATGGACATGATGCTTGATATCATCGAAAAGGTCAAGCTTCCAAACAAGACAAACACGAGGACAGCACCCGCGATGGTGCTCTGACCACCGCGCTTCTTGAGCGCTTGCATTTCCTTCTTTTGCGGTGGGAGGAGGCAGAGCCACACCAGTGCAAAGAGTCGACTGCTGTACGAGATCAAGTAGACATACGTGGCATCCCAGCGCACTTGGTGCGTGTCCGCTTTGATGTCATTGACTGTGACGAGGAAGAACGAGTCGATGTACTTGAAGAGGAACGAGCCAAGTGGTGCAGCGAGGTTGTTGATGGACGTGAGGAGGCCGTAGGTCGCGCCCTCGATGCCCGGGTCAGCGATTTCGACGGCGCAGTAAGTGGCCACGATAAGGCGGACGCCGTCAGGGACGTTGTCGGTGAGGCCCGTCCCGACAAAGAACCATCGATTCCGCACGACGTCCCAGATCGTCAAGTACATGACGATACCATCGACGAATATGACACCGATGGACCCGATGGCGATGATCCAGCGCCAATTCCAGTGGAGACCAAAGCGGCCGACCGCTGCGAGGATCGTTGCAAACGTGGCTTTGCCAATCAAGCTCGAGAGTGAGTCGTTGAACGGCTGGACGTGGGCCCAGTAGGTTTGGATGGGGATGCCAGCCGTGGCCCCGACCGAATTAAAGACGTTGTTGATGAAACGGAAGGCGCAGATCTGCCACATGGCGCGGCTCTGGAGGAGGCGCCAGAACCGTCGAACCCACACGGCGATGTGCGTGCCGGGCTTCTTGTCTTCGACGACGACGACGAGGGTGGCCACGACAGCACACGCGCAGGGAACGAGCATGACACCATACGGGACGTTGGGCGCCATCGAGAAGGAGAAGGCGCCATTGTAGTTTTTCCCGTTGAGACCGAGCGCCGTCACACACACGGCCAGCATACTCGTGAGGGTGCGGATGGTGTAGGCGGCGGTTTGAAGGCGGCCGCGGATCGCAGCAGGTTCGCGTTGGGCGTACTGGACGACCATGGCATCCGAGACGCACGAGACCATGACGTAGCCAATGGAAACCAACATGGAGAGCATGATGAAGAGCGCACCTTTGTCGGGGGCGTGCAAGTTGAACGCGGCGTCTTTCGCGGCTTGGGGGACGGATTGCAGGGGCTGGCCACAGTATTTGGCAAAGGCAGGATTCGTGCGATCGCAAAAGGGGTCGCCTAACGACGAGAAGGCCATGATGGCAAAACACACCATCGTCAGGCTCCACCCCACGAGGTTCCACGACTTGAAGCGATAGCCAAAGATGGGAAAACAGTCTGACAAGATGCCAAAGACGACCTTGTACGACCAACCAACCGCAACCAAGATCGAGTACGACGCCGTTTGGTAGCCTTCCATGTTGAGGTAGACGTTGAAGATGGGGTAGTTGAGAGCTGGTATCATGCCGTAGATGACACCGATGGCTGCGTATTGGGAGAAGAGACCCATGGCTTCCCGGGAGCAGAGGGCAATGGCCCCGCCTTCCGCCAATGCGCCCTCTTCAAATTCACTGGGAGTCGCTGTCCGACTTGCGCTGTGGCGTGATGGCGTTGCGGCCTCCATGTACGCGCCGCGGTCGAGGAGGTCCTTGTCGTGCATCGATAGGCTAGTGGCGCTCCCAAGTGCGTCGGAAGGGTGCATGTTGCGTGGCAAGGATAAATGAAAATGGGAATCCTGGCTTTGAGATGGGCATGTCGTCGAGTGATTCTTGATTCATCTTGGACCGTGGGCAATTTCTTGCATATTCTGTGCCATATGGAATGCACCCACGCACTCGGTCGGGGTTGAAGCTGAGCCAAAACCGCAGATGCAGTTGACAGAAACCACTGTGATGTGAGATGGACGACGTTTCACCAAGCACGCTCGTGGGTCCGTGAGTATGAGGTTGCGAGAAGTATGAAGAACTTGTTGAGGGGCAAGTGGAGTAGTTTTCTTCTCGTTGGGTCGAGTACGACATTGCAGCTTGCTTTGAGCTCGCTGTGATTCGCACACGTTGTGGTATCAATCTACCACGGAGTCATGATCCATCGCGATTGTCTCAACGTCTGTGACTCCACATCCACCATCGATGGCCACGCCAATCTCGTCACCTTCTACTCTGTCCTTACCGCACAGTTGCACCATGAGGATGTGCCATTCTGAAGGGTCGCAATGGTTGACCTTAGAGTCGATTGTTCCCATCAGTGTCGGTTTCAACTCGAATACAACAAAAAATACAACCCTGGAGCTTGCCTTGGCCACAAGATCACGAGGACAATGTTGCAGCATTAACGTGCAGCAGGATCGGGTGTATATGTAGTTCAAGTGCAAGTAAATGCTTTCTTCGGTTTATGTGCTGAGTCGCACGTTCGTCGCATATTTTGAAGATGTCGATTGCCATCCTCATCATGCGCATCATTGCGTGCAATACATAGACTGAGAAAGCGCAATTGCCCAACGCGGGGCTGCTACTTTTTCTTCCCTCAATTGCTTTCGCTCAATAAGGTGGTGGTAAATACCGCACATACAAACAATCTCACCAGCCGAGTTTGGCTTGTGTGTGGTATTTTGACATTATATTTCGTTCGAGCTTGGTGATTTGTTCAACATTTTGAATATATTACAGAGCATAAAAAATACTATTATATAAAAATAGAACATATACGTTGAAATATGTATTTAAAACAATTCTCCACTCTGGAGGATTAATATAAATACTTTAGTATATTTTGAATAAATTTCTATATCTATTCAAAATTATTTTTGTATTAAACAGAGTAATAATATACTACTACTAACGTAGCATATATGTTGTATTTCTTATGGTATATATTTTGTATTCTAAGAAATACTCCGGAGTTTAAGTAGTAGTACTGTAATACATTACTCTAAACACAAAATATCTCACCCTTTGCCTCCTGCTTCAAATTCAACCAACGTGTATTTTATTGGCCAAAATACTGTTCGAAATGTCGATATGATTGGCTGATGCCAATTTTTCTGCTACAATTCAGAGCCCCCCCTGCCCACAGTCCCTGACAATATTGTCCCTGGCAGCGACCAAGTGGCATCCAGTGTGGCATCCTTACCCACGACCCACGAGAATTCGGCATTTCCCCCACTCGTGCACCTTGAACTATTCACTGCTGCCTATTGATGACGTGGGTAAAAAGGCAACGACCGAACCATACCGGTACTACTTACTACGTAACAAACTCAATGAATTTGTTTGATGCGTCGCGTTACCGTAAAGTACAAAATACCTAACCAGACAATTTCAGCTCTGGTGGCGATACATTTTTCGACGGTGGTGAGTTATTTTGAAATATATCCGGATAAAATACCGTATTAATTTAATGAATTAAATAGAAAATTATTACACATAGTATTTGTATAAAAACATGATATTATGTAATTATGCAAACCATTTTGGTGAGCACATTTTGATCCAGAGTGGGAACAATTGGTGAGTTAAGGTGAGTTTTGGGGTCTTTGGTGAGTAGTTTTGAGTGGTTAGTTATTCTGAGCTTTACGGTACTTGAGATAACTTTGTTCTGTGTAGGGTGTCCAACTTCAACATTTCAGGTTTTCCCATGACAGTGTCCGCTTCGACGCAGTTCGATAACTGCTTTTTAAAAAGCAGTGGTTGTTGGCCGATCCTGAGAAATACCCTAGTTTATAAACTCAGTCGTGTTCATGTTCATCGTTGAACCCTTGCACCAGCAAGGAGTATAGACTGGTGATGGGTTGCTCAAACCACTATTGACCAATGTGGGACTCTCATCATCGTCGTCTACCATTTTAATGGAAGGCAGACGACGACATGAACGCGTCCAAGAACTCAACGACAGCCTCGCCCTGAACATCATCATTCGCCTTGGTTTTCCAAGCCGTAGCGTTGTGCCAGCAAGTAGAGTGAGTAATAGTGTAGACAGTGTAGGCTGAGTAGATAGATGTGTAATTGCCATGACCAAATGTCGAACTATCATGCCTTCCCTCATATGAATCTTCAGTTGAACTTCACTCTATTTCTACGAGAACGAAATCATATGAACGAACGTCATAGCTGACAAAATGCCTCGACAAATCTTTCATGTCAAGCATCATATTGCGCGGTCGAGACCAGAATTGG
>VJMH01005505.1:0-16175 GCA_009835185.1 Aphanomyces stellatus | reverse complement strand
ATTTGGAAGTGTCAGTGTGATTTGAAGGCCCAAAATCACGTTTCCCGCTCTAACACAGCCAATTTTCGTCCTTTTTGCCTGATTCGAGCGGCAATCGATAGCCCCAATCACAGCCGTCATTTTGGTACCAATTTGAAGGAAAACGGAGCAATATTGATGAAGTTATGAGCAAAATACTGAATTCCTGGGGTACCCCTGTATTTATTTAATTCCTGGACTTTTTATTCAAAAGTTTTGTATAGATTTAAATAATTTTGAATGAATGCCTCTGGGGTAGTTACTTTAATTCAGTAGAGTACTACAGTAGTAGTACTTTTTGAACTTTTGAATTATATGAAGATTTGTAGCAAACTTTTACATCAAATTTTAGTTGTTTGTTGCTCACCAAGTCAAGTGTATTTATACTGGAAATGATCGCCTAGCCTTCCTCTTTCAATTGATACCCTTACCATGTGATAATTCGTAAAACTCGAAGCACAGCACCGAAAAATCCCAAATCGATCAATCATTCCGGATCGGAGGTAGTACGATGTATATATGTCAGCACTATTGTGGGAGTTGTTTTGTGTATCACAGTAACAACTGCAACATACATGCATCAGTGGTCGACCCAGTGGTCGACAGTGTGATCGAAATGGCTCAGGCTTCAGCAACTCCATTGTACTAGTATACTATCAACCCGTTTGATCTCCTCGTGATATATTTGTCTGGTGCAACACAGCCAGCCGTTGGGCAGCTCTAAGTTGTGCATGTGTTGTGGAGATTTAGAAGTTATTTACCCCACTATTTCGCTGGAAAATGACGATCTTGACCAGGGTTTCGTGACCAACGTATCGGGACAACGATGCTAGTATTGACGGCGCGTCCTAAGAAGATTGTTGGTGTTGTAGCCACCATAAAGTATAATGGGACCACGGCATGCTGGACAAATACACTCGATAGAGAACAGCACAAATTTTGCCACCAAATGATTTCTTAGATGTTCCAAGGGGCGATTTGGTTTCCCCAATGAACTCGCGAAACGACCCACCGTTTCGCGCATTGAAAGCAGACCTGCAAAGAACAGCACCCACAACCGCATTCCCTTGCCATGTCCAAGGTCAAAGTAGGCCCGCGGCCTGCGCGACACACGCATCACCGTCACTCGACCGGCGACAGCGGACAGGTCATGGGGCCGTCGTGGGGTCCATCCATTCGAAAGCAGCCGCCGACACCGATTGCCGACCTCATCAACCAATCCGTCGGCGCTTCCACTACGCCGGCCAAACACACGCGCAAGAACATGCAAGCCAAGCCGCGAAAGGACCCACCCAAAGACACGTGGAAGCGCCGGACGCGGCACATGATCAAGTACTCCAAAGCATCGACCTGCGGTCGCATCTACCTCTACAGCATGCTCACTGCCATCGTGCTCGACTTTATCCACATGGTGCTCGAAACGCTCGATGGGCCTGCGAACGGTGGAAGCGACCCCACCTATCCGTACCTCCCGACTGAGCAGACGTACTTTGCATGCGAAGTGGCGTTCACAGTACTCTTCTCAGCGGACTTTCTCGTCAAGTGCCTCGTCGCTCGAATACAACGCAAGGTACTTGAACGGCTCCATCGCCAAGGGTAATAAGTTGTGTCTAGTTTTGGACGCAGTTTGTCACATGGATGGATCTCTTGGCTGTCCTGCCGCTTTTTGGCTCGCTTTTCATGCAGTATGTTCTCGGCTGGTCAGCTGAGACCCGACTTCCCATCAATCAATATCTCGAACTCCTCCAGCTCTTTCGGGTCGTCCGCGTCGCGTACATGCTTCGTGTAGGCTTTTGACCATCTCTTCATCATTCTGTACCCTCGTGTTTGTAGAACGTCGATGGCATGCGTGTCCTCCGAATTACATTTACTGAGTGTCTTGCCCCCCTTCAAATCACGGTAAACGACGTTCCACGACGACCCCCCACGAGGACAACTGTTCACAATGATATATTGTCCTAGCTCTTCTTTCTCGTCATGATTGTCATGATATTCGCCACGATGCTCTACTATGCCGAACCATGCTACGACGATCGAACTTGTCCATTCAAAGACATTTTCAACGCGGGCTTTTTTGTCATGGCTACGTAACGTAGTACCGCTCAAACGATTGAACTGATGTTTGGCATTGATGTAGGGTTTCGACCACTGGGTATGGCGACCAAGTGCCGTCGACGGACAACGTCGTGGCTGTCCTCATCACATGTGCCGTTATGATCTTTGGGTCGCTCTACCTCGCGATGCCACTGGCCATCATCGGCATCAAATACGAGCGCAATTGGCGGCGTTTTATCAATTATTCGCGGACGACGCGAAGCATTGTGGAATTGAAAGACGACTTGCGGTCGACCACGATCGAGAGCGTAAATGGTGACGCCAACCGTGTCAATCTCCAGTACTTTCAACTCACGACCGAAGTCGCCCACCTCGTGGGGTTGGTTCAAGACTACCTTTCCGTTGTACGTACTACTCGCGAAACCTTTTCCCATATTTGGGATCTGTAGCCACCCGACGAAATCTTTTCCGGCCAAAGCAGCCAAGCCCTCAACGATTTGCTCGCTCGGCTCCATCGCACGAGTCGCCACGTGATCACTCGCTACCGCATTATCGTGGCAGAAATGAAAGTCTTTCGCCCACACACGAAAAAGCTGCCCACGCGGCCGACCAAGATCAAACGAATGTTCTCGCTGCGGTCCCTCGTCCTCAAGCTCCTCTTGTGGTACAATACACTTGACGTATATTTCGTGAAATCGTCGTTCAAAGGGCCAAAGACGTTGTCCAGGGCGACCACGCAGGAATTGCATCCGAGTCGCACTTGCCTCATCAATTTGACCGTCCTCTCCGGAAACACCTCCGCCATGTGCTCCACATTACCGACGCCCACCACTCGTACGGACTCAACCGCTTCTTCTTGGTCAATGTAATTTTGAGCCTCCTCGTCTTTTACGCTGAAACAACCCCCGAGTTGCAAACGTATGGTCCTCAGTCCTACCTCTGTCACGGCGCCATGCAGACATACTGTGCGTCGGCCACAATGGAATCCGACCCAGGGTGCTTTATCTGGGCCAGCGCCAACACCACATCGTCGCCTCCTGCGAGATTGCAGTTTGATTGCTTCATCTCGTCTGCATCACCAGCAGCAACGACAGCGTCTTCGTCCATTGTCAACGCAACGTCGTCGCCATGTTTTGCCGCTGGGTGGAACTTTGGATCGGCCTCGTCGCAGTTGGACTGCACCTCGTCCTTTGCATCACCCGACAAGATCTGCAACCTCCGGCAATGCCAACGTGGTCACACACCCCTTGTCGACATGACGACCCACTGGCTCTATTTTGAAGCGTATTTCGGCGTCATCTTTACGATTGAGTTTGCCCTGAGGCTGTACGCTGCCAAGCACCGCCGACGATTTCTTCGATCGCCTAGCACTTGGGTCGACATGGCTGCCATCCTCCCTTTCTATGCCGAGGTACAATGCATACCCAAACAAGATTCACAACCGTGTCTCCAGGGCATTGTTGCCGCGACCGTGACGACGTCGTCCTCCGTTTATGCGATCGTTTCGACGTTCCCTACGTTTTTCTCGATCCTCCCCATGATGAAGTCCCTTCGGTTGTTTAAACTCGGTCGCGTACGTCCCCTACCCCTCTGCCCACTTGACACTCGTTTATAGCACTTCAAATCGACGTCGGTCCTGACGCGCACCGCTCGTTTGACGTACCGCCGCCTCGCCATCCACGTACGCGCCACCGTGGCGATTCGTCATCACTATTCGTTTCTAGCTCTTCTTTCTCTTCATGGCAAGTGTCCTAACGGCCACACTCTTTTACGAGATTGAACGCGGCATCGAATGCCACGCCCATGTGCCTTGCTTTTGGCACCAGCGCTGGGATGTCATGACCAAAGACATTGCGGCCCCGTTTCCCCCTGGAAAACGCATTCAAGTCCAACAAGATCGACTCACGCTGCTTACAGACATGTGGCGGACCATGTGGCTCTCCGCCTCAACGTACTATGCCAGTGGTCCTGGGTTCATGACTACTTACGATGACTAACTAGCCTCACAACTGTCGGCTACGGCGACCTCAAGCCTCGGGCGCCGCTCGGCCGGCTTTTTGACATCGTAGTGATTGTGTTTGGCTGTTGCTACATAGCCATGCCCCTCTCTGTCGTCGGCAGTCAATTTCACGCATGTTACGAAGAGTTTTTAAGAAAGGTAGGCAATCCTCCACAGTCAACCAGGTTTGTTCATGTGAGACAAATTAGAGCGCAAAAGTCGACGTCGAAAACGATGATGAGGATGACTCAAATGCCAAGTCATCTGGAGCAACTGCAGCTTCCTCAACCGACAACCCATCGCAACAAGTGCTGCTCTCGGTCGAGGACAATGAAATGCTTAAAAAGTGTAGCATGCTCCTCTTGCTTGTGGACGAGATGATGCAGCACATGTACAAAATCAATCTCCTGAGCCCCACGGCAGCCTCTCTGAATGTCATGCCCCACCACGTCGGCATCCACAAAGCCGAAGTTCGGGCCAAGGTGACACCGCTGGAGCGATTCAGCGCTGATTCGATCATGATCAAGCGGCGACAGAGCATTACTGGTCCGACGAACAACGTCGTACCTGTGGCCACCATGGCTGGGCCACGCCAGAACCAACGCAAAGGTTCGCTCGTCGCAACTACCGAAGCCCGCATGAAACGCTTCAAGGAACTGCAGCACCTCGTGCAAGTAGGATCGACCCACTTGACGGTACACCATGCATCAGCACGAGGCGTTTCTTATGAGGCTGGTGTACAGATGGTCATGCTGCAGCTCACTCGCGTGCTGGAAAAAGTGGTCGTTCCGGTCGAAGGGGCATTTCAAGACGACGAGCGATTTGAATTTTAGGTCGTTGGGTTGAGTCATCGTCGATGACTTAACCGATGACTCATCGATCGAAACCACTCGAATACACGGGCGAAAGCTTTCTTTTTACCATCTCAACCACAATGTGTTCGTCATCGTCATATGACTTCGTTGCAATCAAACGTTGTCACGTTCGAGCTTCTAATGGACCAACGTCGTCTTCACGGATGGACAGTCAGGGGTTAGTATCTGCGAACGTCGCATGGTCCTAGGACCAATAATACTGCCACAATGTAAATCTTACTAGTATATCATCTCGTTGCCCCTGATACATGTACCCCATGAAATTCGACGATGCATATGGCCATCGCACACGAAAGGTGGCAGCACGAATCCCTGGGCGCAGTGTGCGAACTTTGCACACTGCGCCCAAGGATTCGAGTTACGATGCATAACTCGCCGACGGAGTTGAAGCCCACGAAACTCAATCGGCATTTGGAGGGATGGATAAGAACACAGAACAATGAAAAACTCCTGTTAATTGCTACGTAGTACTAGTAAAGCTTAACTCTGAGTCTGGGGAGTAATCCACCCCAAAAAATCGGTTTTCGGCACTTTGTATCGCGCGATTTTGCGTTATGCCATGACTGCTTGGTTTAAATTGCTAGGTTAGTAGAGCATAAAAGAAAAACACTTACGCCGACGTTTGGATGCACAAAGTCAGCATCATCATATTCAAACCGACGCCCAAAAATGGCGACTTTTCGCTCTTCTGCCCCAATCCGATGATTTCATTCGTCAAAATTCGAAAAGGTTTGGGCAATTCGACTGGAAACCTTCACTTCAAGTGGCAAAAACACTGGGTAAAAATCAGGGAGGTGCCTTGGATGAAGGTGATATGTGGTGAAAGATAGATCTCGTTAGTAGAAAGACAAAAAGAGTGGGAAAACTACCAAGACGACGGTAAAGCTCAAATTAATTAGCCAGGTAATACAGTCAGCGCCATATAGTATTTGCAGTGTAAAAATTCCACCAATCAAAACCACGGGTTCGTTTCGAAACAAAGGCAAATGGTGGAATTTTTGAACAAGCACGTTTCGCTCGAAAAACGAAGCCGGTGAATTTGCGGGAATGGCTTTTGAGCTTGCACCATATTTCAATTTTCCCTGCTCCTGAAACTCCAATTATACAAGAATACATCGTACGTATCAATACCGACCTCGAATATGCTCATAAACGTTATAGAATGGGTGCTGAATCTCAACTAAGCGAAGGCAAGAAGGCGGCAGCTCGGGTCTTTCGGTTGCAAAAAAGTCGTTTCGATTCATCGCCAAGCAACTGGGGCGATCTAAAGACACCAAACGGGCATAAATCAACAGCTCCGAGACCTATGGGACAAGATTCAAGGGCCGAAAGGCCACGGTTAACGTAAACCGAGAGTTCGGCGGTTCGAGAAGCATCTGACACTGGAATGTCGGCGCGCTCCCTTCATGCTGCTCTTCAACTAAACGGTTCAATCAGAACTTGTCAACGGCGACTCAAACAATGCAACCATTTCAAGTTGAAGAAGCGCTTACATACCCCCATGCTCAAGCAAGCGCACAAAGAAGCAAGACTAAAGTACGCGGGGTCATTTGGCAAATTCACTGAATTGGACTGAAGTCATTTGGTCCGACGAGAAAAAGTTCAATTTCGATGATTTGCGAAATACCCCTGAAACGTATTTTTAGCGAGCTAACGGTGGCGGCGGGGTCATGGTTTGGGGTGCATTTTCGGATGCTGGCGTGTCCGAATTGGCGATTTTGGAAGGCACGCAAGACTCCGAAAAGTATGTGGAAACACTCAGCAATTCTCTCGTTCCATTTGCTCGTTTGCACTATGGTACTCATTTTGTGTTTATGCAAGATTGGCGTCGATTCATCGTTCAAAAGTGACAACGGAGTTCTTGAACGATGAAAAATGTCACCCTTTTCGACCACCCTGTTCTCTCGCCCGACCTCAGTCCTATCGAAAACGTGTGGGGACATCTTGCACGAGCAGTGTATGCCAATGGAATACAGTATGCGTCAAGATGTTTGTACCATCAAGAAATGTTGGTACAAGATTCAATTGGACAACCTACACGGCTTGATAAAGTCCATGGCAAAGCGTTGTCTGGCCGTTGTGGAAGCCCACGGCAACAAATGCGATTACTAGTTAGTCAATTGGATGCATTACGAAATATATCATTCATTTTCTAAAGTGGCTGCAATCTCCTGTCGCATCAGTGTCTTCAATAATCCTTAGTATCTTCACCATGAGAACTTTTCATGATGGCAAATGCAACCGGGACCACATGCAGTCATGAATATGATTCATGATTGATTCTGCGTATGTTCCTTCCAAATCCTCTTTAGCACACCAGTAAAAACAGGGTGGCTGGAATCATGTGGCGGGGACTGTATCTCCTCTGGTGGTGATACATTTTTCGTTGGTAGTGAGTTATTTGGGTGAAACCCATTTATACTCAGTGGAGCCAAATGTGTGGTCGGAGAGGACTGCTTTGCATATATTTTCATATGATTGAAGTATACTTTTTGCGTCACGTTACGGACCAACTAATTTGCGTATTTTGTATTTAACAGGATTAAAGTACACTTTTGCCCATCATACAGACTCTAGAGAGAGTAGTAGAAAACCCATCGCTCCCCTAGACCAAGTGTTTGAAGGCACAAGTCGTCCCTGGAGCATACGTGGCTCTTTTTACCTTGCGTATGGGCAGGGTTATGACAATTCATCCAACAGTACCCATCGATGAGCACCTCAGACTTTTCTGTGAAATGGCACCATGTTTCGAGTTCCAGGCCACATCCAGTTGCTTAGTATCGTGTAATTCACTTTCAATCCAGCGCTTTTTGGAACACATCTTTGTGAGAAGGATATTGCTGAACGTCTTTATTCACCATTGGCCAGACAGACCGAAATTAGAGCAGTTTTTATGCGGAACGCCTCAGTAGGGAAGGAAAGACAACCCCTCCCTTGCTTTGGACACATAGTAAGCCCGCGTGGCGTTGCGTGGGTTATAACCTCATCAGGAGCTTGTGAGCGATCCTTCTAGTTTGAACTACTACTCTGGTCCGTATTGTTTGCGGGTTTAACTCTTCATTGGTGAAATTTTTCGTTAAACCTGAGTCAAATCAATCTAATTTGTGCACCGAAATGCGGTGTTTCGGCAGAGACGAAACGTTGCTTTCAAGGCCAGGTTAGCTAAAGACATATTGATCAAAGGGGCGCCTATCCCAGTGGCTTCATCCGCTGGAGCAACCTCTCAGTCATTTGCGCTCGTAGCCTTGTTTTAACCCTCCACGCCACTCCGTCAGTTGGCGGCAAAATTCAACATTGTTCCCCCATCCCACTACAGAAATCAATGATCAATCACATGAAGGAGAAGAAAACTCTCAATGGACGCTCAAGCCATGTCAAGCCTCTCCTCACACAAGAAAACCTGACGACTCGTCTGATGTATGCATGGAGCTTCCTTCGACCTGCAGCGTGTGGAAACTACATTTTTTCGAGCATGTACGACAATGTACACGTAGATGAAAAGTGGTTTTTCATAACGCAGGTTAAAAAGAAGTTTTATGTATATGATGATGAGGAGTTGGCGTTGAGGAGTGTGAAGTCAAAACGATTCATCAAGAAAGTGATGTTTCTTGCGGTGGTGGCACGCCCAAGATACGATGCTCATCGCATACGTCATTTTGACGGTAAACTGGGAATATGGCCTTTCGTCGAGCTTTCTGTGTCTCTAAGAAAGAGTAAGAATCGAGACAAAGGTTCAATTGCAACGACCCCGCAACCCGTAGATTCTGCTGTCTACACAGGTGCAGTAATTAATAAAGTCATCCCTGCCATCAAGGCAAAGTTTCCGATTTGAAACCAGCCTAGTGGAGTGTTTATTCAACACGACAATGCGAGTCCCCATCGCTGCGTCACTACATTGTTGCTTAAGTCATGGGGAATTGATCGTATTAGCATGGCCAATCAGCCTGCCAATAGCCCTGATTTTAATGTTTTGGATCTCGGCTTTTTAATGCCATCCAAAGTCTCCGACAAAAGGAGAGATGTACCTCCATCGAGGGTCTTATTAATAGTGTTGAAAAGGCATTTTATGCCTTGGCACCGGATATTCTCGGCAAGACGTTTGTTACTTTGCAGAAGGTTGCTGAGCAGGGAAACCTCTAACAACTTATATATAAACGTACTGAAATATGTTAGGCATTGGCACATTGGACAATTCTCCCCGCCCAGAGTTGTTTTCTGCAATGTTTATCTTCAGCTCGAGTCCTGGTGTGAGACCATACAAACTTCAAGATAAATCCTTATCTTCAGCTGAAGATAAGCCGATACATCCTGTACTGTAGAGAGTGTGTGTTTTGTGCAATGGTTTGTATGAAAGTTATGCCCTGTCATTTCATGTATTTCGTATCTTCCGCGCCAATCTGTTTGGGAAATACACGATTGTCCCTGACAACAACACCATACATGGTCCTCACGATATCCAACACGACATGAAAGATCCATGGTGACTTTGATTGCCCCGTAAGCAGCCGCAATCTACAATCCATACCCGCAACTTCCATCAATTCGGTCAATTTCCATCACGCCAATATGAAGGTCCGTCGCCGCCGTCTCAGTCCCCTGGTCAATTAAGTCAACTTCCATCAAATTGGTCAATTATTTATAAAAGGTACATTATCCTAAAAGTATATTACGAATCTATGAATGTAATTACTAATATTTATTGTTCCTGAATTTTAGTTATATTTGACGCATTGAGCTTGAGTAGGGCCCATGAGCGAAGAATTCCTTGGAGGGATCGAGTGTTTTTACGTGCTGTTTTTCCTTGGCCACGACTAAGTGATATTTGATTTAGAACATCATCCTGAATTTTGTTTGCAATAAAGCGCCACTTTTTTGCATCATTCAAATTGGGTATACGACCATCCTTGAGATGCCCTAACTTATTCACATTTGGATAGAATTTTTTCGCAATATTAATTGCTCGTAGCACATCATGTTGGGATTTATTGTTCTCTTCGGTCGGGATCATGTCCAGTTTTTCAGCAATAAACAACAGGGGTAGCCAAAAACCATACGCTCCATGTCAATTTGGTTGGCGCAGGGAAAAAATATTCACAATAGATGGTGACGAGGACATTCTAAACAAATTGATCTTTTGGGGTGAAAAAATAAGAAGCCAGTTTGTAATGGACATTTTGCTACAGTTGAAGGCATCTGATGTAATGGAAAATCTGTCGACAGAAAGTCTGGATAAACGATTTATTGGTACGCATACATTTGAAGTATTGAATAAGCTTGTCTGGCCATCGCGGCTTATTGAATGAAATTGTTAATCTACGGAAATTATTGTTGAGCAAAGTCACGACTTAGGCAAATTGAAATCGCACAGCGAGCAACAAACGAATATGCTGAGTTCGATTTTGTCAACGTTGCAGTCAGCACCAACTGCTTCTAGCCAAAGCGACGCTCTGCCGTTTGTCTCTCATAATAAAAAAGGAGAAACTGGTCCAGTATTTTTGGCTCCAAGACAATGGCCGGACAATTTGATGACACTGAAAACAAAAACATTGGTCGACGTGATATTTCAATTTATCTCGCAAATACATTAATATTGTAGCAGCAAGCGCGTTGGCAAAAGCTGGTTTGACTATCTTGTCCATAGATGAAGAGAATAGGGCATTAACAAAATCTTGTACTTGCAATTCATCTGCCTTAGTCACAGCAATAGAATTTAAGTTTGGAGCATGGACGCACAATTGAGGATCACTCCAACCACTGAGGGCACGGCCAACCCTTTGGTCAGCGTCAGATGTCTCACAAATATATTCCATGAGTGTAGCGAAACTTTCAATGCTCCACTTTCCTCGATGTGCGATATCTGACAAATTTATATTGGGATTACTTGCAGCTGCAATGGCGGGGCCTCGTCGTCCAGACTGAGAGATTAGATTAGGTGTGATATTTTTATCAAGGTCCAATTCATATATAGCCTACAAGAATTCCTGTCATCGATCCTTTCAGTTGAGGTGGCCGACCTTTAGGACTCGGTTTATGAACGCAGCAACTTTCAATTCATTTGTGCCACTTGAACCAACATTATTAAAGATTTCAAACGACGCACCAAAGGGCTCGCAAATAAGGTGGACTCCAAGAGAATGTAACATATCCATTTCCCACATGAGAGCTGAGGGAAACACGGACAGAGATTGTTGCTTGGAAACTTTCCTTCGAACGAGATCACCTAAAATAAAACCATCCATCCAATGTAAATCTTTGTATGTAACACTTCCAACATCAGAGCCACGACCAATTGACGTCCACTGAGCGTTCAGCAACGTCCGATCCATAGACGCTTTGATATCGTTTTTCATAAACAAAATTCTCCCAATGGTGCGCAAGTCATCGATAGTCATGGGTCTTTTAGTTTAGTTCCATCTAGCTCGGATTTATTAAGTCATCGATGTATTGTACACCGTTCACCTTTTATACAAGACAAAACATATTCTCGACCAAGATTGCGCCTTGTTTCCTTGTACCAGAGAGGATCGTCCCTAAATATAGTCGATTTGTGGACCTTTTCGAGTTGGCGACGGATAGAACTGAGGTAGTTCATCGACATTTGAAATCCAATCGCCGGATTTTCTAGCATATACTGGCAAAATCGACCAATTAGTGGTTTATCAATGACCACGGGGACGCTCCAGAAGTCATGTTTACCACCAATGAAAGCCAGGAACTGCTCACGGGCTGACTTATCCTGATTCTTACTTGATGCTCCGTTAGGGTCGGCGTTGATGTCGTCAAACAACATCATTCGCGACACCACCGCCTCTACATTATGGCTTGATGAAGCCTTGTGATCTGAAGCTGACGTTTTCGATCGCTTCGCTGAGACCTTGGAGAGCTGCGAATGTGGCGACTCTCTTCTTGCTCGATTTCGCCATGCTTTGTGTGGATCTGCGGACATGGATCGCAAAGCGACCAATCAAAATTCATTAATTTCAGCCAATCATACATCGAGCTTATCTTCAATACACTACTGTAGATTGGACTTCTTACTGCGTAGTATACGACAATGAACGCTTGGAAATGGTACGCAAGGATGAGTATTATTGGAGTTTATTTCGTCGCCTACATTGCAACAATTTACAACGTATTTGAGCACTTATGCAACTCAAAGTATGAAAGACGGTGCTAAATTGATATCTTACATTACTGCGGACACCATTTTGAGCCAAGTATGTATCGCGAAAATTTAATTTCCATTAAAACTCTGGTCTTCTAGGTGAAGGTTGCAATTCAATTACACTTTGGAGTAAAACCCGAACTTCTTTTCTTAGAAGGCTCGTATTCGAGCTGCAATGAAGTCAGTTTTGACTATTCGAAATATTGCTCATGGGTAACCTATGATGACACCCCACTCCACAGCCACAAGCGATGATTTGATTGTTTCAGTAAAATTTGCATTTGGGGTGGCGACGAGAAGGCGGGTAACTTTTTTCTCTTCCTTCAAACTCTAGTTCAATGTGTGGGTCGTGGTTCAGAGGTGTACATGATACGCCACAATGACATCTCAGTCATTTCCAATCGAGAAATGCGGGTATGGGATTTTATAAGAATTCGATTATGGCGACAAAAAACAAGCAACGAACAGGTATGATGACACACTTTACAAGAAACTCGAGAAATACCTTGAAATATGACGTAGGAATTATCAATTTTCTCACACTGTGAGTCATTATTCAGGGATTGGTATTTTGCACATTCATATGCGTTAATAATGTCATCGAACATATCCGAGCACTTATTTCCTGACCTCGCAAGTATTGTGAAATACGATGCCAATGAAGTAGGAGTATTTTGATTTTGAGTTCTAAATTAATCGTTCACTTTAGAGGCAAATTAATACTAGCAGTATTTCAAGAGGGGTCGAACGACTGCTCAAGAAATATACAGCTATTGCGTCCGAGTATGCAACCCTTGACGAAGAGTTCACCGAAATTAGCCCCAACCTTGGAGGTAGAAACTGTACAAATGTATTGTATTTAACAGGTGAGTTTTAGGGCATAGTTGGAAAAAGTTAGGCGTTGATCTTGCAAATGATTATAAAGCATAAATCCTACTTGGACTTGTTTTAGAGCTAGTACAAATATTCCATTTCCACAAAATGTCGACAGATTTAGGTTGGGTCACTCGGAATATTCATAAAAAAATTTACTACCTCACTGGAACAGTCTCAAACGATATGAAAGTGGGCAAAATTTTGAGTGGCTGGGTCGTGAGTAATTGCCGGGGCGAAATTTCTCGTGGCATATTCCCCTCATTGTCCTTTTTAAGGTCCGACAGCGACCTCGGTAAGAATTCATATATTTTTCACCGAATGAGGCATATATAAATAGGGGATAAATTGGAATTATTCTCTAAGCTTCTATTTTCAAAAAGCCATACTTCAATACCATCAGCAATCAATGATCGCATGCGCCGTTTACTCACAGCCACTGTATTAAGGTATGTTTATGATAAAAAATTTGGGAAAAAATATATTATTTAGATATTTCAAGGATTTTTGTTATGAAGTTTCATTGGAGCCCAGTGGAAAATGGCTCACAGAGAAACACCCATTTCAGGCCCAATTGTTATACAATGGTGCGTACGTTGGTTTATCACAAAAAGATTTCGATATTCTTTCGGAGGATATCACTCAAGACTTTATTTCAAGTAACTTTAGTTATTTGAGTCGGAATTTTCTTCAAGCAAAAGGAGCAACTCGCTCGGTGGCAATTGATACGTGAAATTTGCAGGGTATGTACGAAAATGTGAATCGCATTTATTACATGTAATATTGATAGGCAGCTTGCACTACGTGTGCAGTTTTCATTGGTGCTATTTTGTTCAATCGGTGTTGCTTATACTCCTTGATGATAGAAATATTTCGGCTGGAAATGATGTTCAATAATATTTTTCTCCATTCAAATTTTAAGGTAACTTTGGAGTACCACAGGGCAAGTTTCACCGTCGTTCACTGTATTGTTTGTTTGTTGCTTGGTTGTGAATGTGATCAAGTCGTAGCCTACTCCTTGGATACGTCTAGATTGTCGTAGTCGTCGACTCTTGCCTTTTCTTTCAAAAACGTAGCCGTAAAATGCATCTCGAGTGAGAGGTGTAACAGTCGTCCTTGCAATTGGTCTGTTTGAGTGCTGCTGTGGCGATAGTGGAATTTGCGTAGACACGTACTCGTACAAAGTGCGATTGTCGTCGCATCGAATGGCTTCTAGCAGCGTGTATCTCGATTTTGTTTCTTGGACAGATGTGCTCCTAAGATCGCTCAGAAACAATTTCCCGGGAAAATGGCACCTGTGTCATATCCGTACTTTGGGTTGCTTGCGTTGCAGATATGGTGTTAAACTACTCCATCTCTTTTGGGCTTCACTACGTGGTAAATCGTAGGATTGCTTGGTGACGGTATCAAAACGTTCCACCCATACCTCATCGGGACCACGCATATGCGAGCGATTGAGCGGGGTATAGCCCCCGTGAAGCTATACTAGTATCAGTATATATTTTCGGAGGTTACCGCCAAAGGTACTTGAGACGCTGTTGAGCATCGTATTGTCGAAAGTACCGTAAAGCTCAGAATAACTAACCACTCAAAACTACTCACCAGAGACACCAAAACTCAAAATAACTCACCAGCTGTACCACTCTGGATGAAAATGTGCTGACCAGTCATCTTATTCGTCTCAAAAATATGCCCACATGAACAATTTCGACTCAAAATGGTTAGTTTCATTTTATCAATTTTTCTGTCTGGTTGTATGCTTCGTGTGTCCTTGTTAGATCTTAGCAAAGTATAATCGTAAAGGAATGGAAAATTAACCTTTTGAGTGATGTGGTTTGATAATTGAATCATTCGCTATCATACTCAAAACAAAGTGAGTGCTTATATATATATGATCAAGGTAGTCTTACAATGAGATATTGGGCCAAAGCAGTTGATGGCATGCTGGGGAGTCTTGCGTCGGACCTTTTTGCCAAAACTCACGACCTGTATATTATAAGACCCATTCAAATTTCAAGATAAGGTTATTGTAGGCAAATCTACTGTTGAAGTTCATTTTTCCCAAGATATTAATTATCAGAGAAATAGGATTTCCAAGGAACACAACCGTCCACCTTTGGTGTAAAATGTCCTGAAAAATCATCCCAGCGTAGGAGCACTTTTTCGTCCGACATAGATCGATGACCAAAATGAAACCGTTGAAATTCCACCAATAGATCTTCATTCCACCACGCCGATGGGTTTCCATAAATACGGCTCGGCCAATGATCCATCAATGGTGCGACGTCCACACATGTACACCAAACCCATGACGCATGAGGACATTAGCCTTCACAGTGCACGGTTGACTTTCGTTGCTTCAATACAAGGATACTTCTGTCCATGTGAATCACCCAATAGCATTGCAGTCGCACGGTCCTTGTCGCGACCACCAGATCGGATCCATACCGTTATAGCCCCTTTAGCGTGGAGGGTTGTCTTGGGAAGATACTCGTAGTTGACCCCCGTCTGGTCGGCATTGAACACTTTCTTTATATTATGTGTTCTCATTATCTAGAAAATACTGGATGACTACCAAAATTCACACAAAGACCATTCGCATATTTTTATAAACGTCCGGATGTGGGTTATATATTTATTCACCTGCTGACATTTGCGAATGTGTTTGCCACCAAAAATGCCGAAGCATTTCCCTTTTCTAGCACATCATTGGTAGAAACGAACAACAAAATCTAATTTTCGTTGGCTGCCGAGTAAAATTACCCTCTACTACTCGGTCCGTGAAGTTTGGTCGGTAGTTTTGACTTGATTAAAGTATGCCAAGTCCTGGCAAACATCTTGGAGTTTGTATTGGACCATGCAAAGACACAACAAAAACTTGCATTATTGGTTCAACTTAAGTAAGACAATTTAGCTGAGATGAGGCACTGGCGTGGATTATTGGGTCACGCTTGACGTTGAAAGAAGCCATGTCTTTGATGATGGCATCTTTGCGCATGTGGGGGAGCTTGTAATTGTTGCCCCCGCCATCTTGCATGGCCAATTCCATGACCTTCTGGAGGGTAACAAAATTTTTCCCCAGTGAGGCTGCTGGCAACTCATAGAATGAGGCTTCAACGACAGAGATAAGATCGTCAATCGATTTGCTTTGTTTTTTCTGCTGCAAACTTTGAATGGCATTAAAGAACCC